>NW_023608419.1:0-27077 GCF_013339725.1 Rhipicephalus microplus | reverse complement strand
AGTCTTGACTTCAGAAAAGTGCCGCTTCTGCCGTTTCCCCTTTATAGGACACATGTCGACATTCTCTGATGGTATCGTAACGAGCTCATTCCCCAAGTCGATTTCCTGAATACCTAGGAATCGTATATAATAGAACGTTGAATTGGAGAAGCCACGTAGACGAAGTTGGCTGTAAAGCGTCACGTGCCTTGCGGTGGTTACCGAAATTGGGAAACAAAAACAGGATTGCGAAAGAGTTCATTAATAATGTTTTACAAGAAGTATGTGAGGCCTATTATAGAATTCTGGGGGGTATTATTTTCTGGCAGTGCAGCATATAAGACAAGACGTTTATATTATTAGAAACAGAAGCTTTGCGCTTGTGTCTTGGACTCCCCAAGTTTATTGCAAATAATGTTTTGTATGTGTAAGTGCGTCTTCCACCTTTGTTAACTCGGTTGAAAATACTTAAAGTTCAAACTTTCTTAAAAATATACAATTCGCCTCTGAGACAAGCGTCTTACATTTTAATAATACTACACTCCCATCAGATTAGGTTAGTCCAAACGCTGATAGAACCACTGAATGTAAATATCTATCTATTACCTCAACAAGTATGCCTAATTCAGAACTTGAAATATAATTTGATGATATTTTCCCCTCTAATGCGAAACAAATGCCCCATCGATATTTAAAATATTATCATTTAAAGATTACTTGACTCATCTGTCCATAATAAACATTATTGCGACGGATGCATCTGTATTAAACAAAAAGGCTGGAGTAGGCATCTTCTGTACTTCTGTCGACTGGTTTTTTTCAGTTCGATTACCAGGTTATACGCCTATACTCATTGCTGAATTGTTTGCTATAATTCTAGCACTTCGTAAACTTCCTGAAAGCAAATCAGAGGCATTCACCCTTACCGATTCTCTCTCAGTATGTACTGCACTATCTGCCGCAAAAAATTAACATTAATGAGTATGCTTGGTAGTTTATTACCAGCAAACCTGAAAAATTTTACTTGCTATGGGTGCTTGGCCACTACGGGATTTATTATGGCCATTACAGAATGAGATCGCAGACTCGTTAGCCAAAGCATCTTTAAACTCCTAACTCTTTTACTTTATTTCGCTTATGTAACAGCACTGAGATATATAAATGCTTGTTTGCACAAGTAAATAGACGAATTATCGTTGCACAAAGTCAGAGACCTCGTATATCTAAGATTTCGCTGCAACAAACAGTGGTGCGTATCTAGGCAGTTATAAATTACAATCACCAGATTACGATGCAAAATTTGTACCTGAATTATTACTTACATAAAACTGGACTCACAACATCTCCATTATGCCTCTTTTGCAAAGAATTAGAAACAATAGATCATTCTTTTTAATTCTGAAACCAATATCTTTATCAAAGAAAAAGATGCCTGGTCGAACCAATTGAGAGACTAGGTTTAAAAATAAACGTGGCAGTAATTGTACCGTTTTAGGGATTACATTAGGTTATTGCCCCAAGAAGGTTCACTCTTCTGCGTGTGAGTACATTATAGTAACAAAAAGTTTACCTTTTAGTCAATTTTTAATAATATTTTCAGCTCTGAAATTATCTCAATGCCTGACCGCTAGCTCGTGTAGCATTTTCATATATTTTTACGATTTGTTTTTGCTTTATAACGAAATTTTATTTAATCATTTAAAATGCATAACTAACTTGGGGATCCTGCCGCCCGGTTCTTGGCCGATCCCCCTTTGTGGGCGAATGCCAGCAAAGCAAAAGGCTCATCATCATTATCATTATCATCATCAGCTAGCCCACCGAACGGCATGCACCTCACCGTAGTCACACCCCTGGCACGAGATACTTTGGAGTTATAAAGAGCGGTAGCTACGCTACCACCACAAAGCCTGAGGAAAAGTGTTCAATGAAGAGCAGTGATACAAGATATCTGAAAGACTTGCAGGTCATAGAAGTGTGGTAGTCTGACTAGCTTTGCTGTTTCAGTGGTGTTCACTAAGCGGATCGAGTCAGTTTTTCTTCTTTATTGTTTATTTTTAATAAAGGCCACAGCTAGCACAATTGAATGGTCAATATTTTTGTGCAGAAAATGCCATCACAACAGATTTTCAGTAAATATTTCTCACGTATACCTATCCTGCATTCACGTATCCCGAAATAGCATGCCACTTCAACATTCCCTCCTCACTTTGTTACCATTTCCGGAGTCAAAACAGTAACTGCCGTACAATCTCGCTGTCGGTTCCATTCCAACGAGCCCCATCAAACCGTGAGTGAAACGGCAAGTTGAGGAAGTTGGTATCCGTTCATCATACTTGGTTTGAACGGGCGGGACAAATACCTCAAGAATGCTTATCTTGTCTTTTGTATCGTTTATCAACAATCTAACGCTTCAAAGCGATATTTGGAAACACAAATACTGTTTCCCTGCTTCAATTCGTTGAAGGTAACGTGCGTCCCATATTACCTCTATTACGTATTATGTATCATGACATCTATTATTTATTTCTGAATATATCATTCTAAGCGAACTCGGTAAATACCGAGCAATTGCGCTACCTATTGGCAGTGCCTAACTGGTATTTCTGCACACTGCTGTCACTGAATACAGATTATTCCTGCTCTTGTTCTGGCTCCTGCCACATAATTGTTTCCACTATAGCTAGCCTCTGACTGAAAAAGCAACTCTTGGTTCAAAAGGCATGCGTACGTGCAGCAGTGAACTACAATAATGAACAAACCATGAGAGATTCAGTTTGGGTCAGTGCATTAATGCAATGCAATTACTAATATATTGAGAATAACCAGGCCAATAGCCTAGTTAGCTACTACACAAGAATGTTATGTGCACTTCATAGTGACTCAGTTTGGGGTTCTGTCATTGTCTTCAAGCAAACAGCTGAGAACTCCATGCTTACGTTGGTTCGTTTGCTATAGAATGTGTTAGGTGAAACAGTTGAAGGGTCTACAAAGACCTCGTTAGTAACGTCCCTTTTTACTAATAATATTACTTGTCGCAGTTTAACGTTCTAAAACCATGACATGGCTACGAGAGACGCCATAGTGGAGGGTTCTGAGAATTTCGACCGCCTGGTGTTCCTTAACGTGACAACCAATGCATGTTACACGGGTCTCTACGATTTCGCCTTCATCAAAATACGACTGCCGTGGAGGATCGAACCCTACATCAGCAGCCAAGCCTCGTAACTAACCACCGCACCACCGTGGTCGACCTCCTTTTACTAATACGAAGTCTGCTAGTACATTAGCGGAAATCACTCATTATTCATTAAAACCCCACGTCCCACAAACGTATGCATGCGCAGCCTTTCCAGCCTATAAACTTTTAGACACACAGCACGGCTGTTTTAGGGGTGAAGCTCCTTATGGTCAACGCTTGTCCGTTCGCGTTGGCGTTGTGCGCCGTAGCCGCCAACGACGATGATGCTGACTACGATGACGATTGATTGAATAATATGTGGGGTTTAACGTCCCAGAACCACCATATGTGATTATGAGACACGCCGTAGTGGAGGGCTCCGGAAATTTCGACCACCTGGGGTTCTTCAACGTGCACCCAAATCTGAGAACACGGGCCTACAGCATTTCCGCCTCCATCGGAAATGCAGCCATCGCAACCGGGATTTGATCCCACGACCTGCGGGTCAGCAACCGAGTACCTTAGCCACTAAATCCACCACGGCGGGGTGATGATGAAGAACAAGCGCGTTCCAGATCACACGATCTCTTTCTGCTATCACAGCACAACACATGCAAGGTACCCACTATACGCCATGACGATGATGATGATCACGGACAACAACTGGCTTGTACAGTATATGACGTCTTGATATGCTCTACGATGCATTTCGTCTGACTGGAAACAACCAACAATCGCTAGGGAAACTTGCCCTGACCTCATTTTTGCCATTTTCAAGCTATGTCTGATACTACAAAGCAGTAAATGAACGTAAAACGAAACTCACGACTCAACACAACATTACAGGTATGACCAATGAACATTGCATATAACTGTACATCACATGGCACTCAGCTAACTACGTAAGTGGTAAATTGTCACGGCTGATTCACGGTAACACTGTTTCGCCCACTGCTTCTCTCGCTCATTCCACTGCTTCACCTACTAATCATTATTCACTGTGGATATGCCGTCTTTTTTTTTTACTCCTCGAAGGGCAACTGACAAATAGTCCGCGTCAAAATGCAATTGTTCCGGTAACAACAGGGGATGGGCAAGCGGACAGCTCTCGTACTCACTGTACTTGCCTCGTTTGTATGCTTATCAGCAGACGCGTGTGGGCAGCTTCGCGAATTCGACGCCTCATTAGCCAGTGAAAAAGGAAACAAAAAAGAACCTGTTGCTGCGCTTATCACGCACTCGCAACCTCGGCCATTCCGACGTGCATTGAAACCCCGCTGTGTGCTAGAACTTCTATAAACCGACCATCGTTGGCAGCGTAGATTAGCGTGTGAAACCCGAAAGCTTTTCACGTTAACTTGACGGACGCGAGCTTATCGCAGTTGCTTTTGCCACCTCGCTTTACGGTTGTTTACTAGACCAGACCGGATAGCTCTGCTACAATGATGAAAGGCGCTCGTATACGAGGACCAATTGGTTCATTTGGTCTTCCCTGTTTACTGTAACTGTCCTGATTGCGTTTCAGAAAAAAACGCATGCAGGGTGCACTTGTGTAGTTAACTAGTGAATCATTGGCCACTTTATGAGATAAGTAGTTAATGCTAGGCCCATAATTGGAAACATAAATGCGGTTTCGGGTATCGTAAGTTAGACAGGGAGGTGGTCGAAATAGAGAAGAGGAAATGGACATGACCAGGCGTGAAGCGCGTGGACAGGATAACCGCTGGTCATTAAGGGTGACTAACTAAATTCCCAGAGAAGCCAAGCGGGTTATGGATGAACAAAAGGTCAGGTGGGCCAATGAGATAAAGAAATTTGCGGGTATAAATAGGCAGCAGCAAGCACAGCACCGAGATAACTGGCGGAAAATGGGAGAGGCCTTTGTCCTGCAGTAGACGTAGTCACGCTGATGATGATGAAGTTAGACAGATTAAGGAAAGCTAGTTGTATTTGTAAAGCAAGACAACGTGATACATTATTCTGCACCCGCTACAGTGGTTTGGCAGTTATGATGCTCGATAGTTGACTCAAAGATTGCGGGATTCGATCCCAACCACGTTTTAGATACAGGCAAAAATGCTTGAGGCTTGTGTACTTAGATGTAGCTGCACGTTAAGTGCAAATTAGGTGCGCGTCCCGCATAATATTATTGTGGCTTCGGGACGTTAAACACCAACAAATTAATATTACGATCGGCCATTTTTTTCTCTAGAATTCCTGCTACAGCGTGGTCCGCGTCGCTGATCGGCCCACAAGAGACTAAATTGGCATTTGTGCCATCATTGTTACAAGCTTGTGTGAGCGCCTTCGACTAAGTGGCGCAGTCCCACACGCGTAAGTATATTCACCACCCATATTTTTCCTCCGCATTATTCCTTTTTTTTTTTCATTCCACCAACGTAGGGTCACCAACCTGGCACCCTTACGATAAACTTTCATACCTTATGCTTTCCTGTGTCCGTTATTTACTTGGCTCTAGCACTAAGTTTGTTTGCACACAGGTTGCTCTATTTATCGAGCCTAAGCATTCGCTCTCATTGGCTATAGCCGAAAAAAAATTTCAGGAATTTTTATTTGTATAGCATACATTTCCCGCATTTCAGGTGACCAGCACGTCTGCTATACGGATGAGCTTTTCAGAAGTGTTGCACATTAGGCGCTAGGCTGCCGTGTGTGCAGTTGTCATCACTTGGCGTTATGCAGGCAAAGGTACATATACCTGCAGCGTACTGAGCGCGCGCTTCTGGCAACGATAAATCTTCTTGTTTTTTGTGACTTGATGTGGAAATTAGCTGGTCTTTTTCGTTATGTTCTTCGAGCGCCCTAACGATATCAATGCGGGCAAAACCTCATACTCCATAGCCAGCTGTAGCATATTGAAAGCAAACTCGTGCCTTAAAAAATACCTTCCTCTTATTCATCGAGAACCTTGGTAATAATATTAAGTGCGGGTAATACTGCTATGACCAAAGAAACACGATAACACAAACCGCTTATAAAAATTGAAAGATGAATTGACCGATAAAGAGAGGAATAAGGAAGAAAAAACATAAGTAAACAAAACGAAAAAAAAAATTGGAAATGACGTCAGGAAAGAAAGATGAGAAGAAAGAAAGAGGAAACCAACAAACTAGGAAAGCTGCCCATATCTGCACTGTCAGCAAGTTTGGCATCATTATGACGAAGCTGCCTTTTTTTACGCTTTTTGGGGACCACTTGTATTGTTCATTAAATTCTCGGACAGCGCAGTTACCCGGTAACCGTTCGCTAAGATATATAAATGTTTTTTATGCCGGTGCATTGGATCGTGCCTATGTGTTTGCGACGCACGCTATATACGAACATTAAATGCGTGTGTTTGTCGCTTTAATGTCTCATCATCCAACGCAGTGTATATACAGTGTATTTTTTTTTTATGAAAGGGAACATGGGAGCGTAGCCTGCGCGCTCCGGCGGCTGCTGGCAGCGCGTTCAAGCTGGAGTGAAAGCAACCACAGCCTCTTTTCGCGTCATCTCTTGGCGAGCAAAACATAGATAAGGAACCAGCAGCAAGATCGCTACCCATCCCCCTTCACGGCGATTATCGGCCTCCTGCGTTATTGCCTTCAACAGGGAAGGGATTCCGGTCTTTCCGCTACTTACATATAAGCAATGAATGGTTGTTTCGCTCACCGAGAGATCAAGCGTAAAGAGGCTGTGGTTGCTCTCGCTCCTGCTTGGGCGCGCTGCCAGCAGCCTACGGAGTGCGCAGGCCATACGCTACCGTGTTCCCTATCCTAAAAATAGACACTGTATATTATTTCAAGAAAATAAATACATAGAGTTCACTGACGAGCGCATGGCGCCTAAAGACTAGGCTGTCTCAGTAAGAGTGTAGATCACTATATGTGCAGTCATGTTCAAACTCAGCGCGAACACGGTAGCGCCGCACGTAGCCCTCTAGCTGCATTTATGAGGCAGCCTACGTGACCACTTAGGGGACCAGTTTTGTTGTATCAACATCTTGAAACGTGCCTTATAAGGCTGTCCTAACCGGAGGGCGATGCACTTGCACTAAATGTAGTGTGGTCTGACACACCGCCATCATGTTCACCACAAGACAATCGTGGCACAGCCTCAACGAAAAAGCCTCAGATTTGGTTTAAAGACAACTGCGTGCTTCAGCAACCCACGCTGTGTGCTGTAATTATGTCGACTACTCATCTAGCTTCTAACTCTAGACGCACTTGTCCCCGCACAGCTATAACGTTAATTACTGCTGAACCCTTCGCTTAGCAATAAGACCTTCCACAAACTCGAGCAAAGACGTTCAGCTCACTACTATAGTGAGTGTGTTTCCATTTGTATACGCGCCCCGTACGTGGGCTTCGTACTCGAAATGCGTAATAACAGCACCGACACCTTCGGTTACATGGATCCACCAACGCTGTCAAACACATAAAACTTGTCATACGGCAAGAACATTTTGTAAAGTATGCTGTACTCACAGAGCAAACGCGAGACGCAGTAGTAGCTTCCCATAAGTTTTCGTGGGCTCGGACAAGTTGGAACACGGAACATTTCACGTCCTTCCTGGAGTCGCTTCTGCCCCGCCGCGGTGGTCTAGTGGCTAAGGTACTCGGCTGCTGACCCGCAGGTCGCGGGTTCGAATCCCGGCCGCGGCGGCTGCATTTCCGATGGAGGCGTAAATGTTGTAGGCCCGTGTGCTCAGATTTGGGTGCACGTTAAAGAACCCCAGGTGGTCGAAATTTCCGGAGCCCTCCACTACGGCGTCTCTCATGATCATATCGTGGTTTTGGGACGTTAAACCCCACATATCAATCAATCATGGAGTCGCTTCTGCACAGCGGTGTGCAACATCCAGACATTTGTTGCGGCTCCTGAGGCACCACTGGCCGCGCTTAAGGCACTACCACTACCTTCGTTGCCGTCTTGTCGACGAGTGACTGCGGTTACTTGGTGATCGCGACAATGGCGCTCACACCGCGAGGAACGAAATGGCGCAATGACGCAGCATCTCTCTTTGGTAACGTTGCTGCATCAAAGACTGACGTCAGCCTAAATCAGTAAGTCATGTAGGCTCTCGCCAAACGCTACCATGAGCGTGGCTACATACACGAAAGCGAGGAGCGGCACATGCGCAGTGCGCCAACTGCTACATTACTCCATTATCGCACTCACGGCGTAATCTGAGTGTACTTTCGTCGAAACTTCTTACCGATGACGCGACGCACGTAATGACGAAAACAGCGATGCCGAAGATAAACCGCGCACATTGGTAAGCATCTTTGATATCAGACAATCATTGCACCACTGCTGTCAGCACCGCTGATAGCAGCGACGTGTTGAACGCTCTCCCGTGCTCGCAATAAGCGTGCTCACTTATACAGTGCAGTCTCGAGTATGCTTATCGAGGACGTTGGAGCACCTGCTGCCAAGAAGTTGGTGCTAGCTGCACGGTGTTGTTGACGAAGCCTACTTACACCAACACACACGCATGTACTGTTCTGTACACGTACACATTCACGGCGTGCATCGCATAATTGGTGGACGCCTGCAACGAAGCTGCACTCATGTGACGTGGTCCAAGCGGACTGAATAATATATTTCTAATATTTTCTCTAGTGTCTAATTTTTTTTGTAGCGTAGTTTGCGCACCCTTTTAAAAAATTACGCGTGTTTACAGCTGTGTTTTTCAAAAGAGTGCACTAACTGCACTAGAAGAAATATTAGATGCTAGCCATAATTCCCATCAGCACTATACATCAACCAAATACAAAATTTTGGTTCTATGAGAAGAAAGCGTGCATTTAACTTTTTTGTTTAGTTTATACACAGTTATATAGTGTAACGCTTTCAATCTTACGACACTTCGTGTTACTAGTACTTATTTTAGCTACGTCAGTGCGTGATATTCAATTGTTTTATAGCAACAAGTAATCCACGATGCCGTGGTATTAAACTGTCCGGCCACCTCGCTTGGGCCAACAAACGATCAGTGTTATCTTTTCTGTCGCTGTTAGCGTGCCAGTGTGCACCGGAGGCACATCGCGATGTCCGTTTTACGTATACACTGGAGATGACGCTTGAGCAGCTGCACTTTGACATTAGATATGCGGGGCTTAACGTCCCAAAACCACCGCATGATTATGAGAGATGCCGTAGTGAAGGGCTCCTGGAATTTCGACCACCTTGGGTTTTTTAACGTGCACCCGAACCTGAGCACACGGGCCTACAACGTTTCCGCCTCCATCGGCACTTTGACATTACAACAGCTATACAACTATTTACAGTTGGCCCTTTTGAAAACATTTATGATCGAAGCTTTCAAAAAGAAGTGAGTAGGCGGGAAACTGGAGAACAAATTGATGATATGTGGGTTTAACGTCCCAAAACCACCATATGATTATGAGAGACGCCGTAGTGGAGGGCCCCGGAAATTTAGACCACGTGGGGTTCTTTAACGTGCACCCAAATCTAAGCACACGGGCCTACAACATTTCCGCCTTCATCGGAAATGCAGCCGCCGCAGCCGGGATTCGAACCCGCGACCTGCGGGTCAGTAGCCGAGTACCTTAGCCACTAGACCAACGCGGCGGGGCAAAAAACTGGAGAACAAACTTATGCCTTGTTGCCACGTGCAGTTCTATTCCGAGAGCGTTCGCGTAAATCGCAGCCCATTCGGCACGGTGAGACTGAACACACAGCGAAGGGGGCAGACGCCTAAAAAGCACGGTGCAGGAGAAATTGCCTAAAACACATCCAACGTCAGCGAATAACGGCTTGCCTCGCGCGCATACATGCGTTGCGTGTTTTCGCGGAACACTCCAGGACGAAGTATCAAATATGAGAAGAGAGTTGAGGCTAGAGATCACTCCTCTCGTAGGGAAGGCAAACAGTGGGAGCAGCACTACGCTAACGACCTTTCAACTCCTCTTTGAGTTTCGCGCCGCTAAAGAGGGCCGCTGTTGACGAGAAAAGTGCACGCTGCAACGCGTTATTCCGTGTGTACGCGATCGCGCCGGTGGCGCTATAGCGTTGAACTCAGTAAAACGCAAAACATGCAACGTGCCCGTAGGCGCGGAAGCTGCGACACCATCTCCAAATGATTCTGCGCTTAGGATACGCCAGCTCATTTTCGTTTTCTGTATTTGTTGCTGCTTTTTTAAACGTTTATCGCAGTTTTGTTACGCATTGGGAAACTTTCAGCAAAACTCACGGCAGGCGATTCAGAAATGTCAACGCGTTAGTCGAACGCGCAAACATGCTACTTTGCGCCCGTGTTTTCGGAAATTCTCGTTCGTGTACGTACATTTTCTCCGGAATTTTTTTGTTTGTTTCTTTCTTTCCCCGTTCCTCAGTGCGATATTTCTGTACATACGGTGCCCAGGTGAGATAAAAGAGTCGGGAGAGCAATGAACGAATCGAGTCACTCGTGATGTCAGGGCGTGGATGCATTAAAAACGGGCGATGGGTGAACGCGTTCAAAATGTACGGGAGTGGAACCCATTAGTCCGCCTTTGCGCGTAGCGGTTCGTAATCTGTGCTTGCGTGATCTCTATGAACACGAATCTCTTTTCATATAAGTGCACACAATTTTTTATCTCTCTCTCCTAATTTCAGATGAAATGAATGAGTTTTTCTATCTGTCTACACCCTGTCTCTTGATCCGACAGAAATAACGCGATGACAGCAACAAAGCCAACCGAAATAACCGTGGGGCAGATTTTCGCAGCTCCGCTTGCTCAGGCTCCATTACCTAGTGAAATAGGACATATCCGAAGTTAGAGGCATCTGTTCATACCTATATATACACATTTACGGCCTTGAGAGGAACATTTTGAAATCACACTTAGGAAGGTACGTCCTACTTCAGTGAGTCTTTGATTCTGTGAACGAATTAAAGATAGACTTAGCTGCATTCCCTCCACTTCATTTATATACTGATTTTGATATAACTTCTTCACCCCCCTTACCCATCAATGAGTAGAAAACTTAATCAAAAACAAACTTTAGAAAAAGAAAACAAGTCCGTTGCTCCTTCTAAATGACGCGTGCTATTCTTGCACAGTAAACGTTTGCGTACTAATACATCATATCCATCCTACACCAGGCAATATATCACGAGTAAGCTGATTGCAGGAAGTCGTGTGACGTAAAACGGCCTTCGTTCACGTCTTACAGTTTCCCTTCTGACCTGATAACCACACGCCTTTTCGCAACCAGGCTTTTTATCACTTTTACAGCGAAAACTGTTATGAGATCACAAAAAAGGTCGCGCGTGCCGTAGTTGTCCACTGCCGCCGACACCGGTCTCCGTAACCGCTATCGCAAGAAATAAGAAAAAAAAACATGGTTGATCTCTCAGTCATAGATATCGGTAAGACACTAAAGTAAAACGTTTCCGTAATGAATAGTTTTGTACTTACAATACGTTGATATAATGGAGTATAAACCATGTCTGTTGATGTTAGACAGCTAAAGCCCCGTTTTTCGTAAATGCATCTATATTGACGCTTAGTAATACATCTATCCGTATTCCGATGACTAACGTCCATGAAAAATGATTAATTATTCGTTAGGCACGCCTTCGTGGTCATGCATGTTTGTGGTAGCTCTAATAGTTAAGGATGATAGTCGAAACAAAGAAAGCGGTGTGAAAGCCAGAACAAAGTGAGTTATAGTCCGCCAAACATTGGCTAAGGTCGCCTCCTTGTGGCATGTTTGAGCTATTGAACGCCACTGCCCGATAAGAGGAAAGCGCCACGTGCGTTGTGCCTTTCGGTTGGCCGGCCACGATTTTTTTTTGCGTGGCGAGTGTCAGCGGGGAAAGCGGGGTTACATCCAGGTGAAGTAGGTGCTTTGCTCTATAGAGTCTGTTGCTCTATGCTTTATTGAACTATTTTTAGGGGCGAAGCTCCTTATGCTGTGAGTCGAGCGTCCGAAATGTATGTATGTAGTAGTGGTTGTAGTATAGTTGTCTTCGTCGTCGTCGTTGGAGTAGTAGTAGTAGTAGTAGTAGTAGTAGTAGTAGTAGTATTAGTAGTAGTAGTAGTAGTAGTACTAGTAGGTAGCCGCCTTAACGCTGGACCAGAGGAGTGGCCCGCGCGCATTCTTTTGAATTGAGGACGAAACCCGCGCACGTTACTCAAAAATAGAAAAGATAATTGTTTCTAATGAAATAACCTACAGAGACGAGTATCAATGACTTAATCTCCAATGAAATTTGCCTTAATTTTGATGCTTACTAAAAAAAATCTACTAACAGAAGGACGCACTTTGACCAGAAAAGGTTGACACCTTAAACTCGCTGGGCATAACCTCCAATGTTTTAGCAAGGTTTAGCGATGGTTGGGCCACCGTGCCATGAACTAGCGGTGGTGTAAGGTGGGAACTATACACGAAGCGCAGGCCATAAGAGAGTGCGCGCGTGCCGCTCCTCTAGCCCGGCCGTGTCACGTGCCTCTCATTTAGTCCTTGGAATGTCCGCTGGATGGCGGTACTTTTATCATCATCATCGTTATCATCAGCCTGACTACGTCCACTGCAGGACAAAGGCCTCTCCCATGTTCCGCCAGTTAAACCGTTCCTGTGCTTGCTGCTGCCAATTTATACCCACAAACTTCTTAATCTCATCTGCCCACCTAACCTTCTGTCTCCCCCTAACCCGCTTCCCTTCTCTGGGAATCCAGTTTGTTACCCTTAATGACCAGCGGTTATCCTGTCTACGCGCTACATGCCCGGCCCATGTCCATTTCCTCTTCTTTATTTCAACTATGATATCCTTAACCCCCGTTTGTCCCCTAATCCACTCTGCTCTCTTCTTGTCTCTTAAGGTTACACCTAACATTTTTCTTTCCATTGCTCGCCGCATCGTCCTCAATTTAAGCTGAACCCTCTTTGTAAGTCTCCAGGTTTCTGCTCCGTAGCTAAGTACCGGTAAGATACAGCTGTTGTATACCTTCCTCTTGAGGGATAGGGGCAATATACCTGTCATAATTTGAGAGTGCTTGCCGAATGTGCTCCACCCCATTCTTATTCTTCTAGTTACTTCAATTTCGTGGTTCGCCTCTGCGGTTATTACCAGCCCTAAGTAGACATATAGTCTTTTACAACTTCAAGTGCACTATTACCTATCTCGAAGCGCTGCTCCTTTCCGAGGTTTTTGTACATTACTTTCGTTTTCTGCAGATTAATTTTAAGACCCACCTTTCTGCTCTCCTTTTCTAACTCCGTAATCATGAGTTGCAATTCATCCCCTGAGTTACTCAGCAATGCAATGTCATCGGCGAAGCGCAGGTTACTAAGGTATTCTCCATTAACTCTTATCCCTAACTGTTCCCATTCTAGGCTTCTGAAACCTCCGTAAGCCCGCGGTAAATACTTGGAGATTGTGTCCCCCGGACTTACACCCTGCTTGATTATTCTGTTGCTTCTTTAATAGCCTATGGTACGTGTACCATGTAGAGTTCTTCGAGAATGTTTCATATACTTCCTCTCGCCCTGATTCCGCAGTGTCTGCATGACGGCTGATATTTTCGACTGAATCAAACGCCTTCTCGTAATCTATGAAGGCATGTATATAGTGGTTGTGTACACTCCTGCGCTTTCTCTGTTACCTTATTGATAGTATGATGTGTTCGATTGTTGAGTGCCTGTCGAAATCCTGATTGTTTCTTTTGGGTTGAATTGAATTCTAATGTCCTTCTTTTACTTGTTTGCAATTACCGTTGAATGCTTGTATCTAAGCAGCGCAGCTGATCAGCCTGTCTTCTTCAAGTCCCTTGTCATCTCCCTTTCTTATTCATTACGATGCGCCGGTGGTGCTAGCGTTGCACTCAGTAAAACGTGCAACGAGACCGTGTGCGCGGAAACTGCTTACACCATCTCCAAATCATTCTGCGCTTAGAATACGCAGGCTCGTTTCTGTTTTTTTTTGTATTTACTGCTGCTTTTTTAAACGCTTATCGCAGTTGTGTTACGCATTGGGAAACTTTCAGCAAAACTCACGGCAGGCGATTCAGAAATGTCAACGCGTTAGTAAATCGCGCAAACACGCTACTTTGCGCCCGTGTTTTCGGAAATTCTCGTTCGTGTATGTACATCTCCGGAATTTTTTTGTTTGTTTGTTTCTTTCCCTGATCCTCAGTGCGATATTTCTGTACATACGGTGCCCAGGTGAGATAAAAGAGTCGGGAGTGCAATGAACGAATCGAGTCACTCGTGATGTCAGGGCGTGGATGCATTAAAAACGGGCGATGGGTGAACGCGTTCAGAATGTACGGGAGTGCAACCCATTAGTCCGCCTTTACGCGTAGCAGTTCGTAATGTGTGCTTGTGTGATTTCGACGAACACGAATCTCTTTTCATATAAGTACACACATTTTTTTATCTCTCTTAATTTCGGATGGAATGAACGAGTTTTTCTGTCTGTCTACACCCTGTCTCTTGATCCGACCGAATTAACGCGATGACAGCTACAAAGCCGACAGAAATAACCGTGGGGCAGATTTTCGCAGCTCCGCTTGCTCAGGCTCCATTACCTCGTGAAATGGGACATATCCGAAGTTATAGGCATCTGTTCATACCTATATATATATACATTTACTGCCTTGAGAGGAACATTTGGAAATCACACTTAGGAATGTACATCCTACTTCAGTGCGTCTTTGATTCTGTGAACGAATTAAAAATAGACCTAACTGCATTCTCTCCACTTCATTTATATACTGATTTTGATATAACTCCTTCAACCCCCTTACCCACCAATGGGTAGGAAACTTAATCAAAAACAAAGTTTAGAAAAAGAAATCAAGTCCGATGCTGGTTCTAAATGACGCGTGGTATTCTTGCACACTACGTTTGCGGACTATTACATCATATCCTTCCTACACCAGGCAATATACCACGAGTAAGCTGATTGCAGGAAGTCGTGTGACGTAAAAAGGCCTTCGATCACGTCTTAGAGTTTCCCTTCTGACCTGATAACCACATGCCATTTCGCAACCAGGCTTTTTATCACTTTTACAGCAAAAACTGTTAAGAGATCAAAAAAAAAAAAGGTCACGCGTGCCGTAGTTGTCCACTGCCACCGCCACCGGTCTCCGTAACCGCTATCGCAAGAAATAAGAAAAAAAAACATGGTTGATCCCTGAGTCATAGCAATCGGTAAAACACGAAAGTGAAACGTTTCCTTAATGAACAGTTTTGTGCTTACAGTACTTTGATATAATTGAGCATATCCCATAGCGGTTGGTGCTAGACAGCTAAAACCTTGTTTTTCGCAAATGCATATTGACATCTGCATTCCGATGACTAACGTCTATGAAAAATGATTCACTATTGATTAAGCACGCATTCGCTGCCATGCATGTTTTTGGTAGTTCGAATAGTTAAGGATGATAGTTAAAACAAAGAAAGCGGCGTGAAAGCCAGAACAAAGTGAGTTAATGTACGTCAAACTTGGCGAAGGTCACCTACTCGCGGCATGTTTGAGTTAGTGAACGCTACTGCCCGATAAGAGGAAAGTACCACGTGCGTTGTGTCTTTTCTGTTGGCCGGCCACGTCTTTTCACGTGGTGAGCGTCAACGTGAAAAGCGGGGTTACATCCAGGCGAAGCAGGTGCTTTGCTCTATAGAGTCTGTTGCGCTACGCTTTACTGAACTATTTTTAGCGGCGAAGCTCCTTAGGACGTGAGTCGAGCATGCACAATGTATGTATGTAGTAGTAGTTGCAGTATAGTTGTCGTCGTCGTCGTCGTAGTAGTAGTAGTAGTAGTAGGTAGCAACCTCCACGGCCGGACTGCAGAAGCGGCACGCGCGCATTCTTTTGAATTGAGGACAAAACCCGCGCATGTTAATCATAAATAAAAAGATAATTGTTTCTAATGAAATAACCTACAGAGACGCGTATCAGTGGCTTAGTCTCCAATAAAATTTGCCTTGATTTTGATGCTTACTAAAGAAACTAGTAACCGAAGGACGCACTTTGAGCCCTATCTGAACAGAAAAATTTGCCACGTTAAACTCACTGGGTGAAACCTCCTTGGTTTTAGCAAGGTTTAGCGATGGTTGGGCCGCCGTGCTATGAACTAGTGGTGGTGCAAGGTGGGATCTATATACGAAGCGCCGGCCATGAGAAAATGCGCGCGCGCCGCTCCTCTAGTCCAGCCATACCACCTTTCGTTTAGTCTTTGGAATGCCCGCTGGATGGTGGTACTTCTATATGGTGAATATATAATGAAAAGATTCGGGGTGTTGGTACTTGGAGTGTTCACTAAATGGGCGAATAGATGGACGGATGCACGTACGAACGCAGGGACGGATAGACAGACGCACAGACGGATGCACGGAAAGACACGCGGAAGGATGAACGCAGGGACGGACGAACGAATGGACACATGGACGGTCGCGCAGACGAACGGACGGGAGCAAAAACGAACGGACAGACAGAAGCGTGGACCGACTGGCAGACGCTCCTCCCCACTCATGATCATGCACTCCGTGGTTATGCTGTGAATTTTTACACATCCATGCATACCAATGAGCCACGCCAACGCTTTGTCGGTAAGGTCACCACCTAGAAACATTGTATTCTATTGAACGCTCCCAACTAGGGCGGACGCGCAGCAACGACACGTTGAAGGGACCAATCGCGGATTCCACGTTCAAGATGCGACAATGCACTTTCCCAGGAGCCCTGTAAGAGGGCAGTGATAGACATAAATGCGTGCTTTATAAAGTTTATAAAGTAAGTAACCATGGTGCAGTGGGTAGCATGCCAAGCAGCTGTTGTCACCGATCGAGAGGTCGTGGGTTCGACTACCGTTACGGAACATTTGTCATCAGATAGTGTTATTTTTGACGTCACTTTTATGATGGAAGTACGTCCCTGAAATCTTGGTGGACCGCTGCATAAAACGCTTTCGTGTTAGAAACTAAGCAAATAAAAAAAATTAAGGACACAATGGGATTCGAAGCCGGCTCCCCTTCGCAACAGCCTAGCATTATACCACACAGCCCACGCTGGTGCTTTAAAACAACTCCGTTGCATACTGGACTTGGGAGGCTTGATTTCGTGAAAGGAATCTCGTCATTTTGAGAAATAAAGTGTTTTAGAACACCAAAGGAACACCCAGGCGTCACACAATGCTAATTGAGTTACGTTTGCGTTGCCGAATGCTCTGACCCATTACAAATCTTTAGGCATAATTCTTCATCGTCGTCAGCCACATGGTCGAAAAATTGCACAACATTCTTTGCAAGTCTGTAGCATGTAGCACGCTTCTCCTTATAATGACGAAGAATGGCACAGTGAATGACTGCCTGCTACAAGAAAATTGATTATTTATGGCAAAGTGGTTACCCCGCAAGTGCGTTAGTAGCAGTTACCCAAAAAGCATTTAAAAGAGGCTCCGAAAGGCCACTCTTCCTGCTTGCATTGTGACTCTTGTACTTTCTAGAGTGGTTGCGTTACAGCAGATTAGCGCTTGCATATGGCGGACAGCCACTGGCCAACTCCTTCTTACGCGTGAACTTAATTCTTATACTTTAATGCAATTGGGCTTAACCCGCAAAAAAAAAAAACGAATTATTGTGGCTAAACTTAATTATGCATGGGTCTGCGTAGCGAAAAGTATGGTTAATTTTACAGCTTGGTTCCACGGTTTACTTATCTAGGTTTGCAGCTCCTTTTTCCTCCGTCTTCTCGGCTTGCTGCCCATACTCTTGCTTTCGTTTCGACGATGAAGCCTGGCTTCTTTGAATCTCTCCCTCCGACTCACTTTCCATATCTGCGGATGAATCCCATTGAGCTGCCCCTTCTATATAAACGATGCAACGCTGGCTCCTCTTCGGAGATTTCAACGTGGTTGCACTGGCTGCATCGTCGCAGGCCACCCCGCAATGCTTAAAAATTTCGTGATTATTTCAGACTGTTTTTTTAAGGGCCCCTTTATTTTAGAGTGCAAAAATGAGAGCGCTTTGTTTTTCGACATCACTACCTTGCCTACAGGAACTATCCCCTCTTCGCCACTTATTCGTTCATAAAGCACGTGTACAATGTCAGCACTAACCATTGCGCCTATCAGGACTTTGCGCTTGTTAGCTGCTCACAGCTACCTCCGTCTGAGCACTCAGAACTGGATCAGACGAAGAGAAATCAGTTGGTTGCGCATGAAAGTCATGTGAGATAAAGCAGAATGGCTGCGCAACAGAGCAAAAAAGGTGGACGGGAGACAATTAACAACTGATATCTCTCGTATATTAACCAATTGAGAGCTTTGTTCTGCACGGCATCACGGAAACAAATCACCATCGTCCCCAAGGGCGCCAAAAAGACGAGAAACGGCAAGATAGTACAAGATGGGTTTTATTGTTGTTGTTGTTGTTCTCTGTGTTTGCAAACGCTGTTTAGGGGCTCATTAAGAAGGATTACGCGCAGGGCACGAGTGATAGAGTTTATTTCAGAGCTTACGCATGTATTAGCGATAACGCTGGAAGATTCGATAAGGCTTGTATAATAGCCGACGCATGCCACAGGCGAGCTGATAATCAACGGCCGATGACTGTGCTTGTTGATAGTGATATGGCCAGTGTTTCCAGCACTTCTCAAGCTTTTCACTCTCTGCGCACAAGTTTGATGAAAACAAAGTCCTGTATTGATTACTCTTACTGCCCCCTTCTTCATTATCATGTCACAACCACCATGACGTCATAACAGTAAGCTCTTCAGTGAAAGTTTACTTAAAGTTTTCGCTCTGATGTGAAAACTTCGTGAGCTATACTAATATACCGAAGCTAGTTATGTTCACAAGTCAGCACATAAAGACCAAAACGTAGACTTTCTTGGAGCCTAATTTTGGAGATAAAAGCCTACACAGAAACGTGTCCTGCTGCACCGACACTGCAATCAACGCAACGCACAGGCTGTGGGTCTTTAGCCATACGCCATCCTGAAGCGTTACTCAGCCCACACAAAGATGTCAACGTTTAAGCTCTTTAAACTCGCGCAATATATGTTTTAGCCATTGGCGTAAAGTGATATTTTGCAGTTCTTATTTTATTGAACTTGTGCTTCTAAATGTTCGCAAATACGGTGAACCCAGCCCGATTCAACTCGCCGTCCTCGTGCATATTTCGAAATTAGAGAATCACAGGCTTTAAAGGGCACGTTAATCCCACGGCAGGGGTGACAAGGGGAACAGCTTAATCTCTGGAATGGCTCTCTGTGCCCGGATCACCTATAACCTGAGTCGAGGCAAAACTTTGGAATGTTGAGCTACAATCGCCCGGCGAGAAAATTTTATGCCTACGACACTGGATCTTCCGTCAAAGCTAGAATAAACAGACTCTTCATTTACAAGACGGGTCCCCATAAGCGGAGGCCTTGGCCTACACAATACCTTTGTTGCAATTCGGCGGCTTCTTTTCACTGGGGCTCCCGTTGTCTATACCAGACCTCGTCTTTTGTTCGGCCGCTCGTTGGTTACGCATTCAATTTTCTTGGGTAGCTGAATTGAAAATAAAAATGTACAGCGTTGCACGTTCGCAACGTTGCATCATTTGTCTGCTCGTTCATCACCATCATCATCACCATCACCATCACTAGCCTCACTATGCTCACTGCAGGATAAAGGCCTCACCAATTTTCTACCAATCAACCCGGTCCTGTGCTTGCTGTTGCCACGTTATACTTTCAAAGTTTCTAATCTCATCTACCCACCTAACTTTCTGTCTTCCCCTCGCTCATTCACGTTCTCTTGGTATAGTCAGTTACCCCTTAAAACAAACCGTTATCCTGCCTATGCGCTACATGCCCGTTAGTCTACTAGTTAGTGGCTGTCAAAGTTTTTTGCAGCAGTTAACATGAAAGTCAAAATTCTGATTCGGACGTACGCGGCCAGTGTTAATTGAAAAAATATAGATACATTGCACACTGTAACACCCCACTGTGGGTAACTTCAAAATTGCTCACGTGCTAAAAGGCTCCCAAAGGAATCGCGACATAACTTTCATAGAGCAACATCGCGACTCTTTTTTATGGTCGAGCATTCCTCTGCGTGCACTGTTTTCTTCGCGTATTGTTCTACCGTCAATCCAAGGATTAAAATCTCGCAAAGTCGAATAGAAGAGCACTAAATTTAGAGCTGCGAACTCCTGGCTTCTATCGGACATGTATGCCGCAGTCAATTAGGTATTGAATTTATTCTGTCATATATGTCAACATGGTTATGGAAGCACAACATTTCCACAGCAGATTTTTCAAAAAATCTATAACTTCATTTTTAATTACATAAACATTATTTTCTTGGTTGCCACTCAAGCAGTCACTTATACCTAGCTATCTTTGACGGGTTTGAATGTTATCATAATGTCGGGGTATTTTTTTCTGCGAAAACAAGTGAACTATCAAACTATTAGAAAAGAGAGAGAATGTAATGAAAGAGTAACGATACACCTGTCACGCTGTTGCGTGTGAAGCAGTGACGTATGAAAGAAGGAATTAAAGGCTGAAGAAAAAGAATGCACAGACGTCACATGCAGTTTACGTACACTGAGGCTCGATTCATCAGTGCGATCACATGAAAGGGTATTAGGCGGGAAAAGGTACGTGACGTGAACGCAAGCTGGCCCCATTGAACCTTCCTCCGATACGAGAGACGACGCGCTGACAAAAAAAAAAAATGCTAATGCGTATCAAGCACCACACGCCGTGTGCCGTCATAGGTGGCAGAATGTTCGCATTCAACGTGTCCTTGGAATCAAAAAATGAAACTTTATTTCGACGATAACTACACTCGAAAAGACGATGCAGTCGAACAATTTCACGCTAGAACATTCCCGCTCAAGGGGGTACAGCAACAAAAGTAAAAACTTCAGTCTAAAGAACGACGACACGCCGCTGCATTGCGCCGCCTCACTTCAAAATTTATACGAATCAGAAGCAGCAGAAGCAACAAACCTCACAAGTGCGTGGACCAACATGCATGCCAGCAATTCTGCACTGCCAACGGCAACGACGGACTGCGTGACAGACAGCTCGCGTCATGGGACAGCCGACGCTGTGCCCTGAAGAGGCGAATATTTTTTTTACGAGCGCCGTTGAGTGCGCCGCTGTCTGTTGCCGCCGTCGACGTCTTGCCGCTTCCACAGTCGCGCGCATCAGAGCGAGAGGGCCTGGTAACACAAAACGCTTTTACATGCGGCGCCTGACGGCGGGGAAGCTCTATCAAAATATATTAGGGTTCCCTTCTGGCTCCGGGCGGCGTGAAAAGGAATGTTGGGACAGCTATCGCGAAGGATGATATTTTCAGGCGCATACATAACGCCACATGCAAATTAGACGGCGGCCTCGCACATATCTCTCTCCCCTACCCCCGACTTCCCATTCCCTTCAATTCATGGTGCTTTCTTCGGTCAGCTCCACCTCCGCCTTCATTTTCCGAATGCGTCTTCCGCCTATGCGATCGTACCGCCCAGCTTCGCATACAGTGTGTGCTCGCTACCGTGTTTGTTTTATACCAGCTTCGCTTTCGTCTCGCGCGTTACCGATTGCTACTATTTCTCCAACTCTTCAACCCCTTCAACGAGCGGTATTTCTCACTGTGGCACTTCGCGCTCGCTATTCGTTGCTGCAGGTTTTCTCCGCGACGCGCGCAACCGTCTGGGAGAGGTCAAAGCAAAGCAAAGAACACCAAAAAAAAAAAAAAAAAGCGGACCCGCCGTCAAGTCATGTTCACTCTGTCGTACTTCCTCGTTCTATACACAACGTCTGGTCTCTCTCCCGTTTCTCCCACTCCTCATCGCCTAGCTCGTCCACCTCGCTTTCCTTCCTCGGTATACCACGTTAAAAGCCTTTTCCTTCTCTCCGCCGGATCCCTTGTCTCCGCGTCATGTATAGACTCTCTCTCTCTCTCCTTTCGCCTCCATTTTTCGCGCGTGACGAGACGTGTAGAGATACAGAACTCGCGCCGACCAACTGTTATTACAGTGCACCAGAAAAAAAAAGCATAGGGACAAGTCTGTAGCTCTGGGATAAAATCGCCTAAGCGAGAGAACGCAGCAAAGAGAAGGAAAACTAAAGTTGATGATGTATTCACTAACACAAGAAAAGAGGGCAGATTCTGACATTAACATAAGATTTACAATTTAAAAGCTTTCTTTTCTTTCTTTCGCCCCCTTTCTACACCCTTATACGGAGCTGAGCTTTATAACCAACCGCCTCTAGCGCATATCTTCTCCTCCCAAGTGTGGCGCTGCCAGAGAAGGAAAAGCCAATTTCTTCTTTCTTGCGGAAGTGGGAACCACGCGTCTTACACTCTCCCCGCGCAGTCTTTAAGGCTTCTGAGACAAGTCAGAACGGAATATAAGGGGGGCTAAAAGAAGCATACAAACGGGGGCATAATGGAAGTACCGGGATTGTCGGAGGCCAAGATTTCGTCAAGACCACGACATTTGAAGAGAATGGGATGTTCTACTGCCGGAACAAACAATAAAGATTCCCATAATTTATTCGGAAATGGATTCGTCGCTTCCATTTCGCTCATTCTCGTGACGCCACATTCCAATGCGCGCTTGTACTTGGGTTCGTACGTGTGCTTGTGTACGTACGTACGTATGTATGTATGTATGTATGTATGTATGTATGTATGTATGTATGTATGTATGTATGTATGTATGTTATGTATGTATGATGTATGTATGTATGTATGTATGTATGTATGTATGTATGTATGTAGTATGTAGTATGTATGTATGTTATGTATGTATGTATGTATGTATTTATGTATGATACATCATACATCGTTTTAACGGAAAAAACAAAAAGAGAAAATTATTGAAATTTATGAAAAATTAAAAGAGCTTACGTGTGTTCCTGGCAACCTGCCTGTGCGTTACTGTATGTATGGAAAGAGAATAATGTAAGTGCACAGTGATGAAAGTTTAGGCAGATATGTTGAATTTGTTATTATAAATCTTAATACTGGCATTCGCGAACGTACTGACTAACAGCAGACTCTATTTATGGGGCGTCAAACTTCAGCCCGAAGCAGTCCTACGCCTCGTGGGTGATTTACAATGCCTTTAAATAGCGCACTACAAGTCTCTGGAAGAAGAAGATAATAAAAATGTTATACTGTCGAAGGGCGAGGTTCAGAAAATACTAATGGTGCCGTAAACAGCATTATAAGAAATAAAAAAAAGTTATTTAATTGTTACACCATTTTTGCAAAGTATCCAAGTAATTTAACCGGCAAAAAATGTATTGCCCTTGTGATAAGATACCTCATATTCTACCCGAAAGGACGTGTCTGCTTCCCAAATGAATCTTTAGCGCTTGAGACAGACTTATTTTCTTCTAGACTTGATTTGATAAAATTTGATCTATGTTATTTTCTTGAATATTTTATTTTTTTCTCGGGCCAGCCATATATACCACCGGCGCCCATATTTCGCAACTTGAAAAGGTCAGAAGCTATCTCGCCAGCCACTACAATCGGGAATATGATCTTGACGTAATGTGGGATCAAGAGATGTCAATATGTTTCAGCACGACGCTAAATAACGTCACAGCGTCCGGCGCCTACAAAACGGTTATTACGCTCAAGGAAACAGTACACTGCACGCTTCTCAAACACAAATTCGTTCAAGCATTTTTAAATTCCAGTATGTGTGCTTGACCACCTAATTTGAGCCATGCGTCACGCAATACTGATTAGATCATGCCATTTACTTTTGACCTATAGTGACGCTCATCAACAAATGGACGTCGAAGTCATCTGTAAACATTACATGAAACACAACGCAATAAATGTTTGAAGAAAATGGTACTTTTTACATGTATACCATTGCTGCATCAGGTTCCCGACACTTCTTCATCTCTCTCTATCTGTGTCTGCTATAATTTCTAGCGAACTATTACCGGCAAATTCTGACCAGTCTAAGACTCTGTCCCTAAATGAACTCACTTGACAGCTGTTGTCATCGTTAAAGTAGCAAGACTAAGGCACACAGTAAAGTGTATTTCAATATCGTTCGTCTCGCAAGACAGTGTTTTGTTGCTGGAGTCACGACGACAGGAAGGGCAGTGGAGCATCGCCGATTTCCCGTCGACAACTTGAAGCCGTAATAATAACTCAAAGGAAGCGGGTCAGGCCTGAGCGGCTAGCTCTCTGCGGCGACAGCGAGTAGAAAGCCGTTAATTATGCACGACGCCCAAGACTCCCTTGCACCCAAAGTGACAACGGTTTGGGGCTGCCGGCTTGTCAAAGTGCGTCCATCTTCGAGCATTTCTGTGCCTCTTAGGGAGATGTGGGAAGTAGATTACTGGAAGTTCCCGGCTTTCACGAGTTTGAATTAAGAAGCCCATCAAGTGTCGCGATATACTCACTCTACCATGTGGCATACGGAAGTATACATATGAATTCAATGAAGTATTTAACTTCTACGCACTCAAGGCGTAACTTTCACATGTAGACAATACTCGACAACATTTGTTAGGTCCGAACAGCCCGCTTTATGCAGTAAACGAGAAACTTACTGTTCACGTGCCTTTAAATGGAAGTTGGTTAACAGGATCAACCACTGAAAGCCTTTCTTCACAACTATACTCTACTCTCACCTATTCTACAATCTTTGCTTTTTCTATCACGCACGCGTAAGCTGTGCAACTACGATGCAGAACCGAATAGTCCTAAACCATAGATATAACATCACAGTTTTATTCGCAGTGTCAAGCCCGACAAAACTTTCTTTCAAATTCATCACTGCACCTTTCTTGGCACCTTGTTGAATTCTTTATTTTCATAATAGACACGAGCTTGAACCATGGAATCAGCGAGGAATTAAAAAAAATAAACACGTTGAGTGCCCTTTTCTTGCTAAACAGATACGAATAGATACCGTGTATTGCTTATAGTAGAGAGTTTGAAAAGTCGCATTGATTACAGCCAAAACCGAGGTCAACATTGACGTACCTGCTGATTGTGGCCTGAAGGATTAATGACTCTTGCGTAGCCATTTTATCGTCTCCTTTGCTAACCCACATTTTGCGCCCCCCCCCCTCTCTCTTTCCCTTCTTTTTTTTGGTGTGTGTCGATGCAATGGTTATAATTTTGGAGTTTCCAAAAAGGGGATGTTTTACAATGTGAAGCATTAAAGTCAGTGGTGCAACGCACGTTTCGTCTCCTTCTTTCGCAAACTTAAAACTGGGTACAGAGGTGGCGAATTCTATCAGGTTTTTGCCCCTATATGCCCTTTAAGGGGACATATAACAATATGCAGTCACATATGAGAACACTTTTTTGTTGCTCTGATGGCGCACCACTCTAAAAAGATCTAGAGTTAGGCGTAAAAACTTGCTCCACCGATGTGTAGATAGCGCCTAAACTTGGTGCTCATTTTATGCTCTTTAGAAATTGTTGGTGCCGATTGGGCTATTCCAAGATTGTAAATAAGGCTATGACACGTCATCGAAAACCTTCCTCTGCAGAGAAAAATGGGGAGCTATCATATCGGAGTGCCCTTTTGCCGTAATGAATAAATATCAGTGTCTCGGAAATAATTATGTATATAACATGCACACGAATTCCCCTTTGAGGATTCAGTGATCAAAAGTTGGTATACGCCGAAGGTCATGAAAAAAATTACCTAACTGTCACACGCTTTATTGAAGAACCTTCCTATTTTATTGGTCAATCTGCTTGAAAAGCGCCTTTATATCTTAGTCTTCTCATAAACCGTGCACAAACTTTCAAAGTGATCGTGCCAGAAAAACTCTGAATTGTTTTCTGAAATGTTAACTGCCTTTATAAATACAATTTTGTATTCTATTTTCCCGTTACTTCCACTACTCAATAAAATCACTGAAGATTGACGAAACACAAAATCGACCCAAATACTTTATTCCATGATAGCAGGAGATGTTGGTCACCAAATAAGCGCTGGCTACTCATCAATATATTTTTTTCTCTCTTGTTTTACAACGTAATATAAGTGAGCGTATAGCTTCATTTTTTCAAGAACAAAAAATACAGCGTTAAAGTGAGGGAAAAAGAGAAGACACATTGAACTCGCACCTCGAGTACGAAGGCATCTTTAGTTTCATCAGATGTTTGTTCGTGCAACTTCTGCATAATTTTGCTACTTTTCACCGATGTATTAACTTTGCCTCTTCAAGGAACTTCTATAAAACATTCGACATTCTATCGTTCGTCCCAATTTCATACCCACGCAAGATGTTTCTGCAATTATAGCACAGGCGAGATGTTTCTACTTAATATATACAAATATTCTAGCTGGTGATCCATAGTACTTGCGAAGCTGGGCTTAACCTAAGTGTTCTTTAGGGACATGGAATAGAGAAATATTGTAGTGTCTTGTACTATGGCGTTACTTATAACCATATCAGGCTTCATGGACGTAAAACTGCTGATATTATTATTATATCCAAGATGCAGCGCACGAAAGACACGCTTACAGCCACATAAAGAGATGCACAAACAGGCAACAAAGTGCTCGTGCATGCCTTTCTTAACGTGTGCTTTGATGATCCTTTTGTGCGATGCTTCATCAAAATATTTGCTTTAAATTGTTAGTGATATTTTCAATCATTTTTGTTATATATTTTACAATATAACGCAACGCAGTCCCGTTCAGGTCAATTCCGCGTTTGTCTAATGCCTACGTTTTTATTAAGAAAACTGTATGTTTAAAGCGAGTGCTTTCTTTTTATAAATGATAGTATAGGCCTACCAGTCTTCACCTGAAGCCAGTAAGCTACAACGTCACTAGTGAGTAATCAAGAATAAATCATTAAACATGAATTCATAAATAGGAAAACTGATGCCTGCCACAATTATTACGCTTTCGTTTGCTCCAGCGGGAGTTACTGTCCTCGCGTTTTAAATGCGAAGCC
>NW_023608418.1:0-31280 GCF_013339725.1 Rhipicephalus microplus | reverse complement strand
AATATATACATAAGTTTCTGTGTATATTTTGCAGTAGGACTCCAAAGTTCTCACTTTGATATTGAGGTGAAAATCAGTTAACTAACGTGCGCGCACCGAGAGTGAGCTACTTATTTTGAGTGATTTTTTTTTTGTTGCACCGCGTGACTGAACACCGAGTGTCCACTAACACTCCCGAGGGTAAGGAGTTATAATAAGGTATGCCCACCGGAGGCTTGGCCTTGGACTCAGGCAGACGCCTGCGTGCTGCAATAAGGCGTCTCTATATTGGACTACGGCTCTTCACGCAGCCACCGAGCACTCGAATCATGGAGGGGCACTCCTACCAAACCTCAAGCACCTCCCCTTCACAGCTAGTGTAGAAGCAGGCCGAGGATAGGAAAAGAAACCGGCATGCACTGAGAACCGAAGCAGGATAGCATTTCAGAGGGCGAGGTGCGCGAGCATTTCAGAGGGCGAGGTGCGCGTTGATTTTCCACTAGACACAACGCTAACTCTTCGCTTACAACGGCACTGATGCCAAAGGCTGTCAAACAAGATCTTTAAGAACCTCGCCTTGAAGTGAATGCGATACGTAAACAAGGGTAGAGTTGCCGCTAAGTCACAGACTGTGCGTTCTCTGTTTCATGAGCATAACCGTTATGTAAGCATCAAGCTTTCATTTCCTTCCTGGCTCGTGAGCGAACGGCCGGCTTCACAAAGCTTCCGAGGGAAGCTTCTAGTTGATATCACCATCTTTCCCTCCATAAAATCAAAACACACACAGCAGAAAAGCATCAAATAATTCAACCTCTACAGCGGATACTTATGCTAGTTGGAAACTCAGTTTTAGTTTATGCCATAAGAACATTGCTTGCGCAAGCAATAATGCAGCAACACACCTTCATGGCGCTGAACATTTGACGGCTGCGTAAAAAAACACTCACACAATGATATAGGCACATATCCGCAGCTCAAGGCTGTCCTAAAAAGACTGTTTCTTATAAGCAAAAAAATAACAAAGTGCTGCATCTATTTTTCAGTACAGCGACAGATAAAAGGGACATTACCCAAACAGCCCCGTTACGTCGCCTCTCCATGTTTGCTAAGTATACGGTAGGTTGTGTATTATAGCTAGCTGCTTGTATTGCGTCGCGCGCTTTGCATTGCACATTTGCGTTCTAGTCTGCTCTCCAAATGAAGGTGCGCAAGCTAGAAGCTCAGATGTTGTTGCGTCATAGTCACTATACGTCACGCGCACTGAGCGAGTATGTACGTATTAAGGGCTACTGCATGTCTGCACGTACTCGTACGTGAATTGTTCTCGTGCGTCACCATAGTGCCGAGAAGTTGGCACGAATATATCTGGGTGTACGTATTTACCGGTTACTTTATCCCACTCTCGATAGAGGCATTACATATTGCAACAGCATTCATGCCGCTTAACTGCTTTATAAAACTTCGCAACAAATATTTCTTCGCGACGTGACTACATGACTAGGACAGAGCAAAAAGGTAATCTAGAGGCACACATATCAATGCTCCTTACTTTATCATTTGCCTCTGTCCTTCTTTGCATTTGTGCTCATTGCTGTCGCGCAAATCCTTGAAATGTTCAAGCACACCCAATACGCCCAAATGTCAGTTCATTCTGAAACGTTTCACATTGCCCTATTTAAAGCAAATGGAGCCAGCTGTTTAATGAGCCGTAGTTACGTTAGGTTAGTCAAAGCTGAGAAGTATTTTATAGAGGAACAATGAGCCAAGGTAGTGCTCACCAAAGCCTGCATGTAGGTATTATGTGCGTAGCAGGGATGGTGTATACCGAGCTGTCGATCACTCGCTGTTGCTTAATGAGCAATTATCTCCACCTTTACACATTCCTCTAGCATTGTGCTTACGTCAATATCTACCACAGCTGAGATAAAACTTGCGGATTTCCAATTACTGTAGTTACTTTACCGGTGAAGTGATCCAAAGTGGCATTTTACAGCACAGGCTGTACTTTGCCATCCAGCGGCGAACTTCGAAAGGCATATTTACAAGGAGCAAACTTTGACGAACGTACAAGTTCCAAACGTTTGTGTCAATCTTTTCAAGGAAACCAGCAAGTGGTCCAGAACAATCGACGCTTCAATGATCCAAAGCCCGATTTCTCGAAATATAGAAAACAGTGTAATCATACCGAAGGTTTGACTTCGATGCTCTAAATAGCGTTGCATTATTAAAAAAAAAGATTTTCTTATGCATGTGGCCCCTGAAACTTTATGCCCCCGTTTCATCTATTTCAGTATGTGTTCTAAAATGGTTGTAAAATAAATTTGATCACACAAATTGTATAACAACCGTTGTATTATTCTTGTGTATCCATACAGGAGGCGCATGTATTTACATAGCCATGTTGCTGAAGTTTGTGAACGCTGTGGGTAAAAGCATTTTCTAAATCATTTGCTTACTGTTAAGTCCACTTTCATTCCGGTGGTTTTCGCAATTACCACTGGTCGGTAAAATATGACTGTTTTACCTACCAGTGGTGTTTATATGCAAAAGCTGTTTTGAACAACAACACAAACTCCGTTTCACAGTATCCTCTTGCCAACCTGATATAGCTTCACCATTCGTCACTGACTGTAATGAGCTTAGAAAATCTGAAAGAGAAACCTTCACGCTTACGACGACGTGTTGACTGGACAGGAGTGAAACTGGCAATAACGTTACTGCCTAAAAAATAAGTAAATGGTGATACTGGAGCGAAGAGACGTTGTCAATTCCACAGTGTCGACGCTGAAGTCACCAACTAGTATAAACGACGCACAGCTGGCAAACACAAGGATGAACGGTTGGACGGGCACATGCACGAATGAACGTAAGGATGGACGGATTGAGGCACAGACACTCGGATGGGCAGATGAACGGACGGACAGATCGACGGATGGTCACACGGATGGACAGATACACGAACGGTGAGACACGTGGTTGAAAGGACAGAGTACAGTGTTTTAATTTATATGCATGCTATATGAGCGCTCCATGTACACTATTTGAAACCGTACATGTAGCGCTTATATCTGAGATATGTAATGCATGTGTTTCAGCCTGACGGGAAGCTACATTGACGCAGCTTCCCGTTTTAGGTGCTTTGTTCCTAAAAAATAGGTTCATTCATCCATCAAAGAAATCTGTAAAACACGAAAGTAAAACATGCTCTAACAAAACTGGTTTTAGTGTTTACCGCACATTGATATAAAAGATCTTCAGCAAATGGCCTATTGGTGGTTTAAGGCTATAACATTGGTTAACGTGGATGCATCCCCGTTGACGCTAAGTCATCCATCTCCATCCCGATGACTCACGTCCATTATTATAGATCCAACATACCTTCGTGGTTATAGTGATAGGCGGCTAGGTGTCTTGGCGTGCGACAGCACTTGACTCCGTCTCCGTACAACGTCAGCGATAATTGCCAATCGCTAATATCTCGAGTGTCCTCAGTATCAGAGAACGCCTTCGTCGAGGTGAGTGCTGTCTACTGACACCGCTTGAGGTTGTGGTGGTATTTTGTTTTCGCTTCCTTTTATTGTTATGCATAAGTACGATGTGAATGGCCTGATAATTTGTGCGGTAGCTTGGCTCAACGCAATTATCGCTGGCACTGATGTGGCTTCAAACGCATTGGTGAGAATTCCCTTTCTTCTCATTGAGGTAACCAGAATCATAAGTTTAGTTTGTGCTCCAGACTGATCTTGTACTATACGGACATTCAATAAATGAACACTGCAGGAAAATGACGTGGCGAGATGCCTGTCAGGACGTTAACTCTTCCGCAAAGCAGGTGTTTGTATGGTGATTAATATGCGATATGAATTCAGAGTGATAAATAACTACAATTATATCACCTTACGTGTATCACAACTGTTCCTCACTGCTCCAGGAAGATAATTTGAGGTGGCAAAGAACCGTCTTCAACGAGTCCTACAATAGTGTGCGACGTTGTCATATAGTTATTTTCTTCCAAGCGATGAAACAAAAACCACGTTGTTACTGTTGTATTGCAGCTTTGATGTGCGAATGGCAGTAAGAATGTCAGAGCCTCCCATCTGGTTGACTAAATTATCAAAAAGTAATAATGAAGACGAATGAACCCCGATGCTGATCCTAAATTCTAGCACGAGCCTCGCTGGTATAAGGGTCTTCACACTCTGTCCGCCGAAAAGCAATCAAATTTTGCAACTTTTTAAAAACCAATAAAAAGTAGAAAGAAAAAGGAAAAACAAACGGGCAGGCTTATAAACATGGAAATGATTTATATATACCAGCACCTCCCTGTAAACAACTGTAATTTCTTTCACACCTTAGAGTAATAATCTAGCAGCGAAGAATAAACGGTTTCTTCAAAGTCGATAAAAATTAACATAGACAACAGTTTGTGAGCAAGGAAAAGATTCTGTCCTTACCACTGAATTGAAGCTTCGCTCTCAAGCTGACCGTGAATGAAACAAAAAACAAAAAAAATTGAGTAAAAAGTTTTGTTGTGTTCACGGAAGGTATCAGTCTTTGATTAGCGTGGTAAGCAACGAATAAACATGTTTGTGTGTTTTCGCAACCGAAATACTGTGCATAAATTATGTGGCGTGGATCATTTGCGACCCGTAACGCCCTCCGCCCTCTAAAAGCATCATCAATCCTCAACAGATCCAACATCCTCAGCACCTCTGAAAGACTCGGTTTTGTTAGCTGGACGGCATCACTTGATGCGAAGTGCAGTGCGTCAGAATGAAAAAGCCGACAGCAACTGCTGCCGTACAGACGTGCCATACAGACGTGTAGCTTCGCACAAACCAGTGGGTTGCGAGACCTGAGACGGCGTCACCCGATATAGGTAATGCGGCGACTCCCATGAAGAAGAAAGGTGTATATTCTCGGTTAATAAAGTATGGTAAACTTTAACGAAAGTGCCAATAGCGATGGCTAGTCAATTTTCACAGTTTATAAGATGCTGTGTAAGCAAGACCAAGGGACAAGTCTCGCTAAGTTACTTTTGGTTGTTAATAAGTGTTAGAACAATAAAAAAGTTACAAAGGAGATGCGCCAAAGAAGCTTCTACATAATTTGATTATCTTCTAATTTATTGTGTCACTTGAAACAACGTGCAACATCTATTGATAAATAGTAGCAAGTTTCAATGACAACTGAACCACAGGAGCTCTTCTGTGTTGAAACTCGGGAAAGGAAGACAGGTTGAACAGCTATTCCGGGCGCTAACAAAACTCAATTTTAAACTGCGTGCTTGAAAAGGTATCACTGACATCTTATCAAATAATCTGCTCAGTGCATTCGCCAGGATTTTGTCAATTGACGCAATGCTTTTTTCGAAATGATATGCGAATAATGAAGAACTTATTCAATAAAGAGCTACCTATTATCAAAATGCTCAAGAAGAGAAAAAATGTATTAATTTTTTGCTTTCGGATTTTGCTATTGGACAACATATTGTCGTGCTCAAGCGGTATAAAACTGTATGTGTATTGTTATGTAGTCAAAAGGAGAAAGGCGCATTTTTCACCAAGACAAACACATCACATTTAACATAAACCACAACACAAAAAAGTGAAAATGACGCCTCAGATCTTGGCCCTAAACAAAGAAGATACGGCATATTTCATTTTAAATTTTTTCCCAGTATATATATATTGCCCCGGGCTAAACAACGCGATGTCACGCGCACAACACATGCTCTCTTTTGTTTCTACAGTGGAGTGTGAACAAGAGGCTTATGAGTGTCCTATTCCACGCTAGGGGCATCTCACGGACCAGAAACGAGAAAGTCGAATGAATATTTTCATTTGCAATATAACAGAATTCTACCATTGCCAGAAGCTGCAAAACATAACGCGGTCCAAAAGGTCGTTTCGTAGAAGCCGCAGTGGCATTTACTGCACAGAAACTATGCTTTATCTCAGGGTCGCATAGGTTTTGTGTCCGTAGCCTCACGTCAAGACGCACTGGAGCATGGCACATTCACACTATACCTGATGTACTCCAGACGTAGTCCACACTGCAGTGATGCAGGAGTATGGTCCGCCAGAATTCACGCCTTACGAAAGCTGTGATAGAATTATTCCGTTTGAGAGAGGCTATGGCGATGCGCTTACTTGAGCAGTGGTGCTGTGATGGAGAAAAATAACTTGAATGCCTTGAAAAAGACATGTAACATGAGTATGCAAAAAGAAAGCAGTTTCGCGATCCGAAGAAACTAGCTCAGAAACTGGTGGCTGCACTTTTCGTCGCATCATGTGTGGTCGTACTGAGTGGCGGGGAAATTAGCGCAGTGACTGTGCTTCCCTCGCCTGGTTGTCCTATTGACCATTGTCCTTCTTTTCTGATGGCGTTTGTGTTCTAGATGAGCACATATGAATTGAGGTTGTTCATCAGGGTCTTGAATTCATTGTCCATAATGGCAGGCCTCGAGACCATTGACACCATCTTTTAATTCGCTGACAGTATTTTCTTCGGGACAAGTAAAGTCGGCTTCTTCAAACACACACACCGACTACTACACGTCGAGAACTGAACAGCACGTGATAAGAAACGTATGTGCACGTACACGGACAGTTGGTTTCGTTCTCAGTGTTGACAGTGGTTCTTCCTCTTCTTTACTTTCTTTCTTTTCTTTCTTTTTCTTTTTTTCTCCCCTCCCATTTTTTTAATTCCCTCTCACTCTCGCAAACAAGTTTCAAGGCGAGAGGGACGCGGCAGCAACGAAGTTTGGAAATTCATGTCAGTATAACTCATCCCCTGATGAAGGGAGGACCCCTCCCGAAACTGTTGGGAAATAAATATATTTATCCTTGTTGACAACGCTCCCGTTGTGCCATATCCCATACCTTCACAAAGACTAACTGGCCCATTGAGTTATTACTCCCACTATATATATATATATATATATATATATATATATATATATATATATATATATATATATCACCACATTCCATACCACACATTTTACCTTAAGACCTCACGATGTCCGCCGTCTCCCGTCTGTCCGTAACACCATGTAACCTTCAACTTTAAGCAAGAGAGGGCGTTGGTGGTAACTGTTTTGCATGCAACCTTCAACTTATAAACAACAGAGGGAACTGTGGTTAATTGTACATGTGATGGCGCTGCTGTCAACGCTATATTTATATAACCACGTTCCACACCACAAATTATCTTCTCTCATATGGACGAATACGAACGCCAGAAAGCGCGACGTGTTGAGTACCAGCGTCGCCGTCGACGGGAAGCTACCGAGGAGACAAAAGAGAAGGAAGTGGATACAAAGCGGTGACGGCGACAGCAAAGTTCTACACCACAGACTAGGGCTAAGGAAGCAAAGGCTAAGCGGCAGAAACACCAAGCTGACGCGCAGTTGAGACAACTTGAAGCGGATGCAAGGCGGCACTACCGACAAGAAAATTCTACACCAGAGACGATAGCTAATGTAGCTGTGATCATGAAGTCAAAGCGTAACCCGGAACTCGGAACCTCATATCAGCTATAAAGAAGAATCACCGCTATATCACAATCGGTCTCAGCACTATCTCATTGATTAAAAAAATATATAAGTATTACAACCACAATCAGTCTTAGTACTATCTCAACTTTAATCGCAATAATCACCTCCGAAAGCTTCGCCCATAATCATCTTGAAGCAGCTTGAAATGCAGTAATTTTTTTTGTCGTAAAGGACCGCTCGGAAAACACTACAGGACGTCGAGCCTGGTCGGTGCACTTTACATGAGCATAAGCGATTTAACTAATCGAAAAATCGTATTTCGTGACCTCCTTTTACGAGCTAACAAGCGAGTGCACTTTGAATAGAGAAATAGTCACAATGGTTGTGGCACAACCTATTAGCCTTCTGCTCGCTTCGCTGACATAGCAGCCGCAAAGCCCCTCATCTCGCCCAAAAAAAAAAAAAAAAACATCTGCTTAACACCAATTTTTCCCACCCAACAGATGAACGCTATTTCGCTTTATGGGAAGCTCTGCGCACAGAGTTCACTACAAAAGTTGGCTTCTTTCTTTTTCTCACGCACACACGTCTTTGAAAGTTCAATGCTTTGGTATTGCAGATTTTACTAAAATAGCTATAACTATTCACTTTTTGTTGTTCTTTTAGTTTTACAAAGTGTATACCTGCAGAGCTGCTGCGGGGTTGATATAAGCTGTAACACAAAGCCCCCCCCCCCCCCCCCCCAGGCAGATGGAAGAGCCAACATGCGCGTCCTCATTCAGCTTGCTGGGTACATCAGAGGAGTAGAGAGAAAGTGTGTGACAATTTAATAAACAGCAGATAGGTCGGCGTAAGCTTGTGTAATCTAGCCTGCCACCAAGGGTGATGAGGGGGACAGGAAGAGGTGGTTAATATGTACCGCAGCTACTTGGCGCAATACTCTAAGCAGAACAGTAGGTCACGAAATAAGCAACCGGCGGCTAACCAAAAATAGCAGTCATAGAATTGGCTGGGTTTGCATCAATGCAAAGTCATTCTGCCAGTGGGGCACGGTGAAATTCACAGCTTTTAGTGGACGCATTCTCCATAGACCCGATTAAGAATAATATTCACGACAAGATGGAAGTTATCTGAGAGTGCAGCAACAGCGCCTCCACTAACACTCTCGCAAGAGCCCGATATACATCTAGGGCCATGAAAAAAAGCATATTTATAAACTCCCCGCAGGGGCGTCTGCGCAATTAGGCGTTTGGTGCGTAGCGACACCACGGACCCGAGCTAACGGGGGAGTTTTGTCTCCCTCCCACGAGTAGCTGTGCGTGGCTTTGCCTTGTTCGTGAAAAAGGAGATCCTGGGGGTTAAGCCGACGCTGGGTAATTGGACCTTTAAGGCCCCCCGGCAGAAGCAACACACTTCTTTGGCCCAAGCTTGACGTAGACGGCACCCCTTGGCTGACCCACCCTGGAGAAATTAGCTGTCGCCTTTTCCTATCTCTCTCCCCTAGAACTTCGTCTTTATCTCTCACTAGCCTGTCCTGTTTACTTGTCTGTTCTGTTCTTCCGAATTGGCGGCAAGTGTTAACCCTGCGCAAATAGCCAACCTTGGCGTAGGCGCATTGGGTTAAGGCAGTGTTGTACGGCTGACGCCTGCAAGCTTTCAGCACACGCAAACTTGCAGCGTGCCCTTGTTGGGCTCCTTGGTGGGTGGCCGCCAACGCTGCTGAACAAAAAATAAGACTGGCATGCATAGAGCATTCGCCCTACTTACTAATCGTACCGGCTTAATGCTGGTACGCACGGACAACATAAATTTTTTCAACTAGCCAACACAAACATTTTCTCACTTCTATGTCATTCACTGTGAGAAAACAGGAAAACAAGCCAGGACAGTATCTCCTTCGTAGTTGGCAGGTGTCTTACCGAAACTCTCGGGGCTGGATAAAAGGTAACCAAAATGGCTAGCGGAGACCTCCTCCTTGAAATTCGCGACAAAGAACAATTTGAAAAGCTAGACAGCAAATCATGTTTTGGTGACGTACTGATTACCATAACACCACACAGATCAATGAACATAACTCGCGGAGTAGCATCTGACGCAGACCTACTTGACCTGACTGAAACTAAACTTTTGGAGGGGTAGAAGACCCAAAATGCGACTAATGTACAGAGAATTATCATCAGAAGAGATAACAAGGAAACGCCTACAAAACACCTAATACTCAAGTTTGCTTCCAGTAAACGGTCGGAGTCCATTCAAACAGGGTACACGAAGACCTCTCTCAGGCCGTACATACCGAAGCCTCATCGTTACTTCCAATGCAAGAGGTATGGCCATGGCTCTAAAAGCTGCCATCGTCGCCAGACATGTGCACAATGTGGAGTACTAGGCCACGTGTCTGAGAACTACAAACAACCGCCACACTGTGTAGACTGCGAAGAAAACCATGCCGCATATTCACGCTCCTGCACATACTGGAAGAAAGAAAAAGAGATAATTACTTTGAAGTTTAAGGAGAACATTTCATTTAGGGAAACAAGGAAGCCCCGCCGTGGTGGCCTAGGGGCTAAGGTACTCGGCTGCTGACCCGCAGGTCGCGGGCTCGAGTTCCGGCTGCGGCGGCTGCGTTTCCGATGGAGGCGGAAATGTTGTAGGCCCGTGTGCTCAGATTTGGGTGCACGTTAAAGAACCCCAGGTGGTCGAAATTTCCGGAGCCCTCCACTACGGCGTCTCTCATAATCATATGGTGGTTTTGGGACGTTAAATCCCACATATCAATCAATCGAAGCAAGCAAAAGGGTCTCACCATTTTATGGTCCAACATATGCTGATGCAGCGCGTCACGGGGCACCACCTTACCAGCCCTCGCCACTCCTTCGGCCCGCGCACACCGAGCCAGCGGTTGTGGCACCTGCCCCCAAGGTGGCTATGGTCCAGACTACATCGCCTACTCCCGAACAGAGATCGGAGACTCCAGGGTCCTCAGGTCTGAAGGCCTCACCTCACCAGGCGAGGCCCAATATTCGAACTACTAGCTCGCACGTGCAGGCATCGAGTGCCTCTGAAGAAGAAATGGATACATCGGTACCCTTGGTGCTGAAAGAGCGGCGTGGCTTCTTGGAGCGCGCCAAGAAAACAAAAAAAAAACAGGGCCTGGTGACGGCCCTGTTAGATGAACTCAAACTCCCCGCCTAAACAGCCACTCACTTTTCGTACACACAGCATTACATTACTCTCACCATGAACAGTCAAATTATACAATAAAACGTCAGGGGCCTTATCAGAAACCTTGACGACATCCAAGAGCTTTTACACGAACACTCACCAAAAGCGCTGTGTGTACAAGAAACACACCTTAATTCAAAACACACCAACTTTCTTCGTAAATACGTTATTTTCCGAAAGTACCGTCATGATGGCACGACATCATCCGGAGATGTTGCCATTGTAGTGAATCAAGAGATTGCATGCAAACACTTACAACTACAAACATTCCATAAGGCAGTGGCTGTTCAAGCTGTTCTTTTTGATAAACTGATCACAATTTGCACTATTTACATTCCTCCTAGCTATTAGCTGCAAAAACGTAGTTTACACTGTTTAATTGATGAAGTTACGGAGCGTTATGCTCTAATTAGAGACTTTATTGCACATAGCAGGCTACGGGGCGATTCTCATTGCCACGCGTGAGGTTGACTGATTGAACAGTTTCTTTTCTCGTCGAGCGCGTGTCTCCAAAATCGAAAAGAACCAACCTATTTTAATCTCGCTAATAATACCTACTCCTCCATAGAACTAAGCATAGTATCGCTGTCTCTTGTGCATCTACTCGAGTGTAAAGTCGCCAGTAACCTGTACGCAAGTGACCACTTCTCCGTAGTTTTGAGCACAGCTACAGCAACTCAGAGTCCACCTTGTGTTCCCAAATGGCTCATAAACACAGCCGACTGGGAACAGTTTTACACCATCGCTCGTTTAGGTTGGAGTGACATGTATTTTGAGCATTGATGTTGCTGTCAACTACTTCAGAGCGTTTTTGATTGATGCTGCAACAAAATACATCCCGCAAGTAGATGGACACCCTGGAAAACGGCGTGTGCCATTGTGGAACTCTGAATGCCGAAACGCACGCAAACAGCAAAAAAGAGCATGAAGGTTGCTTCGGAACTCACCGACAGCGGAAAATCTTGACACCTTCAAGAAAATAAAGTCTCAAGGCAGGAAAACAGGTCGGCAGGCCAGAAGAAAAAGCTGGCAGAAAATTTCGTCAGGGATCAATTTATACACACAGGAGGCGAAAGTCTGGAACATGGTTGGCAGAGTAGCAGGAAAACAAGTACACACACTTCCACTCGTAAACACACAGGGTGATACCTTGGAAGATAAGGCGAACGTCCTCGGTGCACACTTCGAACGGGTGTCCAGCTTGTCACGCTATACTGACACTTTCAAAAATACAGAACAAAAATAGAAAAGCAGAAACTCGAGCACAAATCCACTAGATACGAGGCATGTAACCAAGCTTTCAGTTTAGCTGAGCTCGAAACATGTCTAAACTCCTGCACACTTCTGCGCCAGGTTCTGACCGTGTGGTGTATGAAATGTTAAAAAAACCTACTAATCAAAACACAAAAACCTTATTTTGTTTGTACAATGTTATCTGGTTTTCTGGCGCTATCCCTATACTTCTTGGAAAAAGGCTATTATTATTCCCATTTTGAAAGAGGACAAGGACCCTTCAGTTTCGAACTATAGGCCTATTGCACTTACAAGCTGCTTGTGCAAAGCCTTCGAAAAATGATAAACCGCCGACTTGTACATTTCCTTAAAACAAACAATTTACTCGACCCATTTCAGTTCGGGTTTCGAGAGGGTAGATTCACCACAGACCACCTTGTTCGTATTGAGGCACAGATCAGAGACGCTTTTGTCTATAAACAATATTTTCTCTCTGTGTTCCTCGGTATAGAAAAGGCTTACGATACCACATTGCGCTTTGGAATATTAGGAGACCTGTCCCATCTTGGCGTGCGTGGAAGAATGTTTAACATAATCAAAAGCTAGTTGTCAAATCGAACATTCGGAGTTCGAGTAGGCAGCATTCTTTCCCAAACATTTGTCCAAGAAACAGGCGTGCCGCAAGGTGGTGTACTTATTTGCACATTTTTATTGTAAAAAGGAAATATTTACGCTTGTATTTCATTCAAAATATCTTTTACTCCACATATGTCGAAGACGTACAGTTCGGTTTTAAGTCTTGTAATTTGACCATGTGTGAGCGGCAGGTTCAGCTTGGTTTGAACAAAGTCTACAATTGGGCTTAACAAAATGGGTTCCGGCTGAATGCACAGAAGAGCACGTGTGTCTTGTTTTCCAGGAAGAGAGGTATTCATCCCAAACCCGATATTCAACTGCATGGGCAACGCCTTTCCGTTAATACCGAACACAAATTGTTAGGCCTAATCTTGGACACCAAGCTAAATTTCATACCACACATCAAATATTTAAAAAACAATTGCATAAAAACTATGAATGTTCTAAAAGTGTTGTCTCGCACTACGTGGAGAAGCGACGAGAAGTGTTCAATGAATTCGTATAAAAGCCTCGTTCGTACTCGCCTAGACTATGGTGTAATAGTATATCAATCTGCGACAGCTACTGCCCTTAAAATGCTTGATCCTGTTCATCATCTAGACATAGGTCTCTCTACGGGTGCTTTTCGCGCTAGCCCTGTAGAAAGCCTGTACGTGGAATCAAATGAAAGGTCGCTCCATCTACAGAGATGTTACACGTCTTTTAAATATTATCCTAATGTAAACGCAGACAAGAATCATCCATCACATTTCACAAGTAATGACATGTAAAGCCTTGCTGTGTTTGAAAAACGGTTTTCTACGAGACAGCCCTACTCACTCCGTGTGAGGGCCTAGCGAAGGAAACCGGTGTGCCACTCGAACACCACTTGATGGATCCCGCAGTATGCCTGCCACCATGGCAGTGGCAGGCAATAGATTGCAACATGTCTTTCTTGGAGGTTACAAAGCATGCACCAATCACACATATCTAGACATACTTCTTTTAACTACAACATAAATACGTATGTCCTGAGTTCTTTACGGATGCTTCATAGTCTAACACTGCGGTCTCGTACGCAGCCGTTGGCCCATCCTTTTCGGAAGCCGACGTTCTGCACTATGATACAAGCATTTTTCATCTGCGAAGTTTATGCCATACTTGCGGTCGTTAAACTCAATAAACAAATAAAACTACAGAAGACAATAATATAAACAGATTCCCTAAGCGTAGTAAAAACTCTGAAAACACCTGAAAAGCACAAAAACCCTGTCCTTGTCTCGCTTTATTCACTCCTACGCACTGTGTACTTATTCAAGCAGCATGTTGTAGTCTGCTGGGTGCCTGGACCCCACGAAATGCAAGGCAACGTTCTGGTGGACCAGCTAGCTGGATCTGCCAACAAAACGGCTAGCACTAGATTGATACCAGTACCTGCATTCTACTTGAAAGCCTGCACCCGACGAACGCTCAGGGATTATTGGCGTAGCACATGGGACATACACACAGGTAATAAATTGCATATCATCAAGCCGCAACTTGGTCATTGGCCGCCAGTATCAAAATCACGCCACACAGAAGTAATACTCACAAGGTTGAGAACAGGAAATACATAACTCTACACATTCACTTATTTTGTCTGGTGGCGATCCACCTTTGTGTGAAAAATGTGGTGAAGCGCTCACCGTACTTTCTATAATCCTACTGACAGCAGATACCCCTTCACCCTGCAATGTTCGTCAGTAGGGAACCACTTTTTACACATAATTCATTGCTAGCGTTTTTAAAAGAGGTTCATACTTTTCATATTATATACCCGGGCATTCCTTAGCATGACGTCTCCCGAAAAGTCTCCGCTGCGGTTGCTACACTCCACAAAACACTTGCCTCACGGCCCTTGGACGCAAGGATGTGAATGATGGAGGCACTTGTGCGAATTCCATACATGTCTATCATCATTTTTATTATCACAAACTTTGGATATCCATTAACGACACACACTTTTCACGGTATGGTCATGTTTTTATTACTTCTATATTTTACCCGCCTTAGAGCGAGGAATTTTATGGCCCATACACAGCCGCTTACCACCATGATTGTCCATATCTCTTGTAACATGAACTGGCACTCTTTGGTCATGAAATGGCTCTTGAGCCACAAAACATCAAACATCATCATCACATTTGTAAACTATCACCACGGCCGTGATATTACCAGTGCTGTTGTTGTTGTTGTTTCTCTTTGCAAATGGATCGTACTCAAAGGAGGGGATTGGCCGATTATAAGGTGAATTTGCCCTATACTGTCAGCATTGCGTCATTCCTACAAAACTTTTGTAACCTAATTTTGATTTGAAATGCCGATATCAAGTTTGCAGAAAAAAAAATGAAAGAAATAGTGAGACCGCAATTTAGCATGAAAATCGTTTAGTCGCAGTGATGTATTCCTGAACGGCGAATAAAACATCCCTGTGGCTGAAACCCAGTGTAGAGGCTCCAAATGAAAGAAGATCAGGTTGTGATAATTGCAAGCCCAGTATTTGAAGAGATGGTGCTAATATGCTTTGCCTGAATAAATCGAAACGGCGACAATGTAATAAAAAATGACTGATCGTTTCCTCTTGATTACAGTAAATGCACATAGGGGAATTCAATATACCTGATCTGTGCAAGTAACAATTGAGGGAGGTAACGCGGCAACGAAATTTCTTGATGACAACTTCCATCATCTTTGAATTAGACATTTCACTGTGCCAGGGAAATAACAAGTGTTTGTGCTCTGGAGAAGCCGTCAGTGCAGGGTCTCATAAATTTTGCCTGATTTTAAGCGTGCGAAATCGCGCCACCGTAATGTATATTGTATGAGGGAAAATAAGAATAATTGGTTTTGAAAGCGCTGCCTTCGCAAAAGAATCAGTTGTTTCGTTTAACAACAAACCTTTGTGTCCTGGTGTCAAAATTAAATGAATACTTCGGAGATGACAGGGAACCAATGATTTGCAAAGTTTCAGTATGGGTGAGCGACCAGATGTGGACAAAGAAGAGCACCCTGATAATGAAGCAGTCATGACTGCTACGACTGGAATGTAAATATTTATCTTTCGCAAAGCTAACATTATTGGCATGAATTCAGCCACAAAGACAGGAAGCAAATCCGGTAAGTGAAGTGAAAATGGCCACTCAAGTACGGGGCAATATATTCCAACGCCTGATTTTTCATGTGATTGAGATGCGTCCGTTGCTATAGTGACATTTGTTGGCAGAGTACTTAAATGGTCCTGCAATAAACCATTTAAAATGCCTTTAGGTAATAGCTTAGCGTGAGTTGGGAAGATATCATGGTAAACAATTTCTGGAGAATTTCGTTGCTCAGTTAAAGGAATTAGATCACGAGCTTGTACATTTAGAGGCTCAAGTAACGATTGAACAAATACTATTTGTGGTTTGTGAAATCTGGACCAATGCACGAAGAAGAATAGGTGAGGATTGGAAATAAAAATACTTTGTTCAGGGTTGAACGGTGCTTCATATAGTCGTAAAAAGGTCTGCACAGTAAGAATGTTAAAGCGACATAATGAGGTTGGTATTCGTGCTTCAAGGTATAACACTGCATTTGCAGTATACTTTGGAAGTCCTAAGCAGAGCTGTAAAGCCTCTCTTTCCAGTAGAATGAGCAGCCAAAGTTTGTAGGCTGGCGCACCAGAAAATAGAAGCAGTGCTATGTGCTGGCCATCGCTGTAGCAGCATTGAATACGACCCCCTGCTACCGACATCTTTGGGCAAAGCTCCTTAGGGCGTAGGCTAGCCACACGCTAGTACTCGGAGTGCTAACTACATGGTGCTGCGGTTCGCTTCTATAAACAGCTCATTCGCATGGTAACAACTTGAGAGTCGCGGTAGCTAGCAGTCGGACTGTTCACATAGCTGTCGCTGCAGCGCTCGCTTTCTTCAAAAGCTCGTTCACGCAGCAGCAACTCGAGAGTGGCGGGCGTGAGTTTATGGACAAAGCGCTCAACCGATACCTGGCGTTCATGCGGTGCGTGCCCAACACGGTAAAATACTGGCAAGAACGCCCCAAGGAGCTCTTTGCCATAATTCGCCAGCTGGGGTAACCGCACGAGTTCCTCCCGCTATCTCTCGTGGACATACACTGGAAATTCTTCTTGAATCCATGGGAGTAAGATTCATGGTGTACCGATGTACATCCGGTGCTTCGCTCACTCATCATCATTCATTCTGCAGATGTGCTGTGGTTTTTTACTTCAGGCTTTGTTTCAGTAACATCGAAATAACAAGAAAATGTATCCACTTCATCATTCGTCTTGTGCTTTTAACAGCTCATCGTCATCATTATCATCTGCATAATAACGACAGCGCCCACTGTCGGGAAGGTATTTGAAGTCAACCCGCCTTGCTGTGCTCGATGCGTCCATGTCATACCCACACACGTAATTGCATCTGCCCTCCGATCATTCAATGTTACCTCGCATTTTGGCCGTCGATTAGGAGCCAGTCTGTTAGGATACTCGTAATAACTAGTGGTTCTCTCGATTGCGGGCTACTTCTGCAACTCGTGACCGTTTATTCTTTTCCATTAGGCCACTTTTGAAACCCGTTTATTCACACACCCACTTTCTTTTCTTGTTGTTTTCTTGAGATCACAGCTATCATTTTATAGGAAGGGTGTCAAACTCGCCTCCACCGCTGTTGCGTACTTTTATCTCATAAGGGCCGAGACTGGGAAAAAATAGAAGCAATCTTGGGGAGAGGGAGGTGGAATTCTTAAGACGCCTCACAAAAATAAAATTTTGAACCGCTCAGGCATTCAACCTGACCAGTATACTTACGAAGAAACAAAATGAAAAAAAAAACTGGATGGGGAAAGTTATGTGCGGACTCCGGGTTTTAGACCTATGTTTATCGCTAGACAGTGAGCATACTTATTGTTGAACTTACACTTTAATTCCAGAGAGATTGTATGTGCACACATTTCTGCCTGCGAGGTTCACTTCAAATTTAGCAATGCATCATAACTCTTCCTCATCCCTTTCAAGGACACACTGCACGTCCATTGGTACAGCCTCCGCCTCGTCATCAGCTAGCCCGGCATGACTCGGCTGCACCCTGCACTACGTCTTCAATAACACACAACGCCACTGTAGCGTCACCCGTGGCCTGATCACCAGCCATGTCTACAATAGCAGGCTGCCACGCCGTGGTGGTCTAGTGGGTAAGGTACTCGCCTGCTGACCCGCAGGTCGCGGGTTGAAATTCCGGCGGCAGTGGCTGCGTTTCTGATGGAGGCGGAAATATTGTAGGCACGTGTGCTCAGATTTGTGTGCACGTTAAAGAACCCCAGGTGGTCGAAATTTCCGGAGCCCTCCACTACGGCGTCTCTCGTAATCATATGGTGGTTTTGGGACGTTAAACCCCACATATACCAAACAACAAGATAATTGCTCCGCTACCTCCAACAATCGAATCCTTGTTGGATGCCTCTGCTAGTTGAATAAATAGTTCTTATGTCTTTCTGCTGGGATTCATCGTTCCGTCGACTCGGCAGCTTATACGCATAGAACCCTTATCGCCATTTACAAATTGGCCTTTCTATGCCTAGCTTTTGACCACTTTTCTAATGTATGACGATATTACAACGGTGAAGCATTAATTTCAACAAAGTGCGTAAGTACTGACACTAGGCAACGACTGGTCAGAAACCAAACGTACTAGCCAAGCTAGTAAAACACGCAATACCCAAAGCAATCACGGGCATCCGTCCTCGATAAGCTGATCCTTGGTGTAACGGGTCGGCTTTATTATATTCTTTATTGTACTTACCGCACTTATCGCTCATGCTTGCGTAAGTTTCATATTTTATACACGGCTTGTAGTGTAGCAAAGGCAATAGACGAGAATCGCCGACCACGTTATACAGTGTTCCAATACACTTAGAAATGACTTCCGTTCACTGGTACACGTCCAAGAGTTTTGCCAGATATTATCAACATCATGCTCACTACGCCAATATAGCACAGGGCAAAGCAAAGCCTTCTTACAGGTACCGCTAATCAAGCTGGTCTCGTGCTTTCTGTTGCCACGTTATACTTGCGAACTTCTCAATCTCACTTGCCCAACTGACATTGCGTCTGCCCCTGAAATGTTTACTTTCTTTTTATTCCAGTCGGTTATACGTATTGGCCAGTCGTTTTCCTGCTCACGCGCCACGTGCAAAGCCAATGTCCACTTTTCTTCTTAATTTTAACTATGATAGCCTTAACCCCGGTTTGGTTCCTGACCCACTGTGCTCTCTTCTTGTCTTATAAGGTTACACCTATCATTTTCCTTTCCATCGCTTGCTGCTTCGCCCTAAATATAACCTGGGTCTTCTTTGTAAGTATTCAGGATTCTGCTACGTAGGTAAGTACAGGTAAGTTGCAGCTGTTATATAGCTACCTTTTCAGACACAGCGGCAGACTGCAATTCATTATTTGAGATTGCTTGCCGAAGGAGGTCCACCCCACCCTTATTCTTCTAGTTATTTCACTTTCATGCTTCAGCTCTATGGTCCCAAGTAGACACATTCCTTCACACTTCCACTGTCTCACCACTTAACGCAAAGCAGGCTCTGTTGAGGCACCTGCAAGTTATAGTTTTGGGCGTACTAGAATAGGTTCAAAAAGAATAGGTTGTAAATTATGCCCGGATTTGCTCTTCAGTGCAATGTCTCAGGCGAATCACGGGTTGCAAATGCAAAGCACATGTTAGGGAACTTCGGCGACTTTGGGCGTATCTATCTATCTATCTATCTATCTATCTATCTATCTATCTATCTATCTATCTATCTATCTATCTATCTATCTATCTATCTATCTATCTATCCACCTAACAGTATTGATACCAAACTTAGTATGGCGTAACATGACTGTATGAAGAACATATTTGACTAGTCATGACATGAAAATCATGACATGTATGCAATGAATGTCATGATTTGGATTTCATATTACTGGAGTTCTTGTGGTGGTTCCGTTCACATGGCATGTTGCAAAACTGGTATGGTATAGGATAATTCCAAGGTGAACACAAGCAACAAACCCTAACATGAAAATCATGGTATGCGTTTCATGCAACAGCATGATTACATGACCACCCTCATGATGCGCTCGCAGCCGTTTAGCTAGCGCCACAAATACCAAATTCGGTATTACTGTACGTGAATGGATTACGAAGGTATATGACTGGTGCAATCTTAATATTCATAAGATGCGTGACATGAAATTACCTGACTATATGCCACACTCATAATGTGCCGGCAGCCGTTTCGCTTATTTTACTTATACGAAATTTGGTATTATGGGATGTGAATGTATGACGAAGGTATGATATTGGTGCAAACATGATAAACATGAGATGCGTGTCATGTAAAAACATGACTACAAGCTACGCTCATGATTCACTCGCGGCAGTTTAGCTAGCTGCACATGTACCAAACTCAATATTATGCGACGCGAACAGACGATATGGGTAAAAGCCCATTCAAAACACGAGAATGATGACATGCGTGTCATGTAACAACCTGACTACATGCCACAGTGATGATGCGCTCGCGACCAATAGCAGGGTTCACATATGCAAAATTTGTTATTACGTGACCAAAATGGATGACGAAGGTATGCGACTGGTGGAAACATGATAACTATGAGATGCGTGTCACGTGAGTGCACGACACTACATGCCACAGTCAAGGCGCCAAAACAATCGACATGACGCGGTGATCGTGCTCGCCGGCGTTCGTTTCGTCGCGTCACGCCAGCGTTGCCACGCCAGGCGCCGGTGTTGCCACGTGCCGCACTGCGTTGCTTTGACGCATGCGCGTTTCAGCGTGTCGGGCATCCTTTTATCACGAAAAGAGGAAGACGCAGTGTTGTCTGGGTATCGCATAGACGCCAAATGCAGCATATCGCTTTTCACGCCGGTTGCCGTCAAGCCGCGCCGAAAGACGCTGATCGCGCCTGGCGTCTGACTATAAAATTACTTGCGTTGTGCTAAGGTAGCGTCGCTGTGCCCAGCATGCACGCACTTCAACGCCACATTGGAGTATAATGGGCACTTCATGATGCCTTCGCGGCCGTTTCGAAAACTCCAAATATACTAAATTTGGTGTTACGTGACTTCAATGGAAGAAGAATTATATGACGGGTGCAAACTTGATACTCCGGACACGCGTGTCATGTAAGAACATGACAACATACCACGCTAATAGCGTGCTCGGGGCCATTTCATTACCTCCACACATACTAACTTTGGTATCACGTGACTTAAATAGATGACGAAAGTAAACGACACATCCAAACGTGATAATCATGACACGGAAGTCAAGTACGGCATCACTTACCTCCACCTTGTAACGTTGTGCTGGTTTTAAAATGACAGATCAACAGTTCACATTGTGCTTCACACATCATCGATGCTCACTCTACGTGGAATCTGCCTTTTTTGTTAACTCTTTTCAGCATAAGGCGTCCAAAATCTGTAAACGCACAGTCAATATCATTGGAGACATCGTGTCTCCCTGCCTTACACACTTGTGTATTGGGATTGTGACGCTTCAGTCATGGAGGACCATGGAGACTGAATGCAAGGTTGATTTCTTTCAGTAGGTTTAAGCTTCGTCAATGACCCAATTTCATAGTGCCAGCACGACTGCTGATAACACGAAGTTATCAAATGCCTTCCTCTTATTTATGAAGGCTATATAGGTACAGAGCTTGTTGTATTCTGCACATTTCTTTATCGCCTATTTGATAGTCAGAATGTGATAGTTAGTTGATTCGCCTGTAAAATTTTATAGAGGTTTCACCAGTAAAGTTCATTACCATTGAAATGAAAAGTCAGGTACGCTTTCGTATTTGGGGTAGTGCATTTAAATACGTGTGGCCTGTCTCCATCCCCAAACCGCACAGTTTTGTTTGAGGCGCGTTGTTTGTGACCTAGCAAACCTTCATTATAGGCGCTGAAGTTTTTTAATGAGCCCTTGTTTTTTTTAGCCATCACGCAACAAATTCTCCAACTAACACGTATGACGCATATCACTCAGAAAAGCTGTTTGTCTGGTAGTGAATTAAGGCCGACGACCTCATCTTGCCTGTATTAAGTGGCTAACTGGAATGAAATGCCATTTGTACCTTATTCTTCACTTGCGCATCGTTGAACACACATACATGCATACATACATACATACATACATACATACATACATACATACATACACAAATACATACATACATACATACCTACATACACACATACATACATACATAGACACACACATACTTACATACGTACATACAATCTTTACTGAAAGCTTTACTGAAAGATCAGAGTGACTTCCTAAACGAAGTTGAAGAGCTCTCAACCGGTACCGCGGCCCCACTCAGGTCAGTACCCCGAAGGGGCGGCCTGCGCAAGTATGCGTATGGTGTGTACGGCCACCACGGACCCGAGCTAATGGGGGGTTTTGGCTCCCTCCCACGCCTAGCCGTGCGTGGCTGAGCCATGTCCGGGAAAAGGGGATCCTCCTGGGGGTTGAGCCGACGCTGAGTGGTTGAACCTTTAAGGCCCCCGGAAGAGGCAACACACCCATTTGGCCCCGGCTTCACGTAGACGGCAACCCCTGGGCTGACCCACCCAGGGGAAACCAGCAGTAGCCTTTTCCTTGTCTTCTGCCTCTCTTCACTTCGTCTTTCCCTCTTGCTTTCAATCTTTCCTGATCTCTCCTCTCTTCGATTCACTTCTGTTTTTTTCTGGCGCAAGGGTTAACCTTGTGTGGCTATCCAAAGCAGGGTAAACCATATTGGTTATAGTAACTACGTACTGCTGGGCGTTGCGCAGACATGCCAACATGCTCTGCACGTCCCCTCGTTGGACTCCGTGGTGGGTGGTAGGCGCCGTTACCGAAAAATACACCATTTTCTCATGGGATCCTCGACCCCCTCTTCAAACTGATTGTGCTTCGAAAAGGGTACGCACCGACGCAACTTCACCACTTTGGCCCAAAAACAGAGGAAACTTTCCGAAATACCATGTCCTCCACTGCGAACAATCATCTACAAAAGCTAGAGCATTCTCACCCTTACTTGTGGCCAAAGTGCTTGATAGAGACCATTGGAACCGGTTATAAGGCCACCAAAGATGGCAAGTGGAGATCTGCTTCTCGAATTATAAGACAAGGAACAGTACAATAAACTCTCGCACCTCGTAGCCTTGGTAACAACTCCGTCTCTGTGAGCGCAACACCGTACCATGAATACAGTGAAGGGCATGGTAAGCGGACGAAGATTTGATGACACTGAGTGAAGAAGAGCTCTTTGATGGATGGAAGGACCAAGATGTAATACATGTCCAGGCGCTTCAAAATCAGACGTAACAATGAATAGCAACAATGCACTTGATACTCACCTTCAACTCAACCACTTACTTGAGACTCTCGAAACTGGCTATGTAAAACTCCATGTCCGACCCTTCATTCCAAACCCGAGGGCGTTGTTTCAAACGCCAGCGATTTGGTCATGCATCCGAGAGCTGCCGAGGACAGCTGATGTGTGCTAAGTGTGGCACAAGCGGCCACAGTGCTTGATGAATGTAGTCATGACGAGGTCCTCTGTGCTAACTGCGAAGGTAGTCACCCGCATACTCCAGAGCGTGCCCAGCCTGGAAGAGAGAAAAAGAAATATTAACTATAAAAGTTAAGGAAAATATCACATTCACAGAAGCAAGACAACGGGTCTCGTTATCATTAGCACTGAAAACACTTTTTGCCGAAGTGGTGCAACAAGTGGCGGCAACACAAAGGCCCTTGGCAGTTGCCCGGACTGCGCCTAGCGTGCCGAGGCCACAAGTCCTACGGCGGGAGCAGCCAGCCCTGCCCTGCCCACATTCAGCCTGTCCACACCAGTGACCTCTACAAGCTCTGGCAGCAGCCAGGGCCATCAAGAGGCCAAGGGGGCTTCATCAACCCCCAGCTCGGTGGGGACAAGACTTCGTCGATCGAGGCGAAGTCTAAGCGACGCACAGATCGCTCTTTGGAGCGGGCGTCCAGTGCCTCGCAAGAGGCTATGGACACCAGTTCAAGCCAAACGGCGCAGGAAGCGCCGAAAGAGTGGCGAGCTTCTCTCTACCGCCCCAAAAAGGACAGAACGCCGATTACAGGGCCTGACGAAGGCCTGTAAGATGAGTTAATCTCCGTCTTCTCTGCACACAGCACTTTTTCCTTGTTTTACCACTCTGGACAAAATCATACAGTGGAACGTAAGGGAATACTTAGAAATTTAGATGACGTCCAAGAACTTCTGATTAAGTTTAACGCGAAAGTGCTATGTGTGCCAGAAACGCACTTAACTCCTAAGCACAAGGACTTCCTACGACAATATATTATTTTCCGAAAAGACCGGGAGGATGCTGTCGTACCATCTGGCGGTGTAGCCATTATAGCTGATCGTAGTATAGCATGCCAGCATTTGAAGCTCTAAACGGCCCTTGAGGCAGTGGCCATTCGAGCTGTACTTTTTAACAAACTCATTACCATATGTTCTGTATACATACCACCGCCTCAACAGCTACACAGACGTCATCTAGAATCATTAATAGATGAACTCCCACAGCCCTTTCTGGTTCTAGGTGATTTTAATACACACAATGTCCTGTGGGGTGATGCTCACGGTGATGCGCGAGGACGTCTCATTGAGCAGCTCCTTTCTCTTTAGTTTATGTCTTTTAAATATAAAAGAGCCTACGTATTTTAGCCTTGCAAACAACACGTACTCCTCCATAGATTTTAGCATTTCATCACCGTCCCTTTTACCAGATTTTAAGTGGAACGTTCTTAAAAATTCTTATGGGAGTGACCACTTCCCAATCATCCTGAGTGCGCCGAACAAAGATCAACTACCCCCGCAGGTTCCTCAATGGAAGATTGACTCAGCTGATTGGGAAGGGTATAGAACTCTTACACACATGACATGGACTGAACTGTCTGCCCTGAACATAGATGACGCTGTCACGTATTTTACAGCTTTTATACTAGATGCCGCATATAAATGTATTGCAAAACGAGCGGCATGTCTTCTAAACGGTGAGTCCCATGGTGGAACGACGCATGCAGGAAAGCACGGATCATTCAGAACAAAGCATGGGCGTTGCTTCGCAATTCCCCTACAGCAGAAAACCTGATAAATTTCAAGCGGGTCTAATCGCAGGCAAGGAGAACACTTCGACAAGCTAGACGAGAGAGCTGGACAAAGTTTTTATCGAGTATCAACTTGTACACAGAGGAGGGAAAAGTGTGGAATAAGGTAAAGAAAATTAAGGGCCAACAAACGTACTCCCTTCCACTAGTAAATAGCCTCGGGGAAAGCTTGAGGATCAGGCCAACTTTCTTGACACACATTTCGAACACATATCGAGCTCCTCACACTACTCCGAATCCTTCCAGAATTACAAGGCACGAATAGAAAAACAAACGTTAGAAAGAAAAACCGCACGAAATGACGCATATAATGCACCATTCTGCTTAGCAGAACTGCGAACAGCACTCAGCTGCTGTATTAAATCTACCCCAGGTTCTGACAACGTAATGTACGCAATGCTGAAGGAACTACCCTTCGAAACTAAAGAAACCCTCCTCTCTCTTTATAATCGCATATGGTTTTCAGGTGTGATCCCCTCCTCCTGCAAGGAGGCTGTTATAACTCCAATTTTGAAGCAGGGAAAGGATCCATCTACTGTATCAAGTTACAGACCTATAGCGTTGACAAGCTGCCTCTGCAAACTATTTGAAAAAATGATTAATTGCCGCTTACTCCACTACTTAGAAACAAACAAATTGCTCGACCCATACCAGTGCGGGATTAGAGAGGGCCGATCTACCACCGACCATCTTATACGTATCGAGGCACACATACGTGAAGCTTTTGTTCATAATCAGTTGTTCTTATCTGTGTTCCTTAACTTGGAGAAGGCCTACGATACTACGTGGAGGTTTGGAATATTGAGAGACCTCTCACACATAGGTATACTCGGTAATATGTTCAGTGTCATTGAAAGCTATCTGTCTTATCGTACCTTCCGCGTTAGAGTGAGCAATGTTCTGTCCCGAACATTTGTACAGAAAACCGGAGTGCCACAGGGTGGGGTGCGCAGCTGTACGCTCTTTATTAAAAAAATTAATTCTCTCCGTCTGTACACCCCGCGTAATATCTTTTATTCAACATATGTCGACGATGTGCAGATAGGTTTTCGATCGTGTTCTTTTGGGGTCTGTGAGCGACAGGTTCAGCTCGCCCTTAACAAGGTATCCAAATGGGCCGATGAAAACGGGTTCAAACTGAACACACAGAAAAGCACCTGTGTCCTTTTTTCTCGAAAAAAGGCTTGCACCCTAATCTTGAACTGGTCGTTAAGGGTGAGCGTCTACCCGTAAACACAAACATAAGTTCCTAGGTATAATTTAGATGCGAAGTTAACCTTTGTACCGCACATAAAACATCTTAAAAATAAATGCTTGAAAACAATTAATATTCTAAAGGTGCTGTCACGAACAACGTGGGGCAGCGACAGAAAGTGCCTCATGAATCTGTGTAGAAGCCTTATACGCTCACGTCTTGAGTATGGGGCAATAGTCTATCACTCTGCCACGCGAAGCGCTCTGAAAATGTTAGACCCTGTTCATCATCAAGGCATCCGCCTGTCCACAGGCGCCTTTAGAACAAGCCCAGTTGAAAGCCTTATGTAGAATCGGACGAGTGGTCACTCCATCTGCAGAGAACATATTCTTCCTTTATATATTTCCTTAAAGTAAATGCGAACAGGGAGCAACCTGCATATTCCACCATCAGCCACCTGTCCAGCTCTCAACGTTTTTACAATCGACCCGCAATGCCACGCCCTTTCTCGCTGCGTGTTAGACACCTAGCTGAAGAAACAGATGTCCCGCTGCTTGGATACCACCTCAGCCCCCCCCCCCCCACTCTGCTGCTCCCGCCATGGCAGTGGCAGGTTATAGACTGTGACACATCTTTCGTAGCTGTCACAAAGCATGCCTCCCCTATACACATTCGTATGTATTTCTTAGAGCTGCAACCTGAATATGACTGTCCAGAATATTATGCTGATGCATCCAAGTCCCATACTGGCATGTCCTATGCAGCGGTCGGCCTATCCTTCTCGGATGCCGGCGTTCTGTCCACCAGCACAAGCATTTTTACAGCCGAGGCTTACGCGTTATTCTTAGCCGTTAAACACATCAAATAATTGAATACGCCAAGGGTAGTTATATACACAGACTTCCTGAGTGTCGTAAAAGCGTTGAAAAATCTTAAAAAACACAGAAACCCTATAATTATATCCCTATATTCAATAATCTGCGCGGCCTATACTTCCAAGCAACATATCGTCGTGTGCTGGGTGCCAGGACATCGCGAGATCGAAGGAAATGTGTTGGCCGACCAGCTCGCCACTTCAATTAACGGAAGCTCTGCCAACTCTTCAGTTGCTGTCCCTATAATGGACCTAAAACCAAACATACGGAAAAAGTTCAGGGCTTACTGGCAGAAGTTATGGGATCAACAAACTCATAACAAGTTACACTTGATTAAACCATGCTCCGGTAACTGGCCACCCACGTCGAAAACACGCCATACAGAGGTCAGTCTCTGTCGGCTTGGAATAGGACACACACACAGCACGCACACACACCTTTTGTCCGGTGGTGACCCACCTAGCTGTCACAGATGTGGCCGTCCACTTACCGTACTTCACATACTCCTTGAATGCTCTGAGCTAGAGGCTTACAGGAAAAAACATTTTCCACTAGCGTACAAAGAACAATACCCCTTCACCCAGCTATTTATTGGTCGCGAACCTTTTTAAATATACTGCATTGAATGCATTCTTAAAGGGAGTAAATACTTTCCATGTTATCTACTCAAGTGATTGGAAGCTCGGTTTCTGAAAGGAGGCTGCTGCTGCGGATGCTACATCCAAAGAGAGCACCTGTCTCCAGCCCTTGGGACCAAGGGCCCGGCGAGGTATCGGTGCTAATATAACACTCCTATTCTATGGTGACATCATAACTTAAGACTCATTCTCACCAGGCATGCTTCACTTCACTTTCATGATTTTAATAAAGATATGTGTTACGCACATTTAGAGCGCAGAGCCTTAGGCCCTTTTACAGCCATTTAACAAAACCATTGCTCTCATCCGATATCACTTCCTGGCGCTCTTTGGCCATAAATGACCCTTGCGTCATTAAACAACATATATCATCATCATCACTCAGGTTGGCCCCGGAAGGTAAAGACCCTTCACGACTGCTCGGGCCCTCTAGCCAGCCAGTAGTCATAGACCCAGGTCCGCAGTCTGTAAGGTACGCCACCACGACCTCTTCTCAGAAAAATCAACTTCCACATTTTGTGCGACACTGCTAGATCATATGATGCAGGGACCTCGTAGCTGAGCAAATATTGTTTATTGTTATTCAACAACAAAGATAAATGCTTATTGTTCCACGCATTTTGCTAATTTTGCCAATATTGGTGCTTAGGTAAGCTTTAGTTATTCTGGCGAAAACTCTGAGTATATGTGATCATGTTAGGGAAAGAAGATAACTATAAAATCACGAATCTCACTACAAGTTGTTTTTGTCTAAACTATTTATTCTGAGCTTATACACATATAAGCGGAGCGTCAAGAGTAGGTACAAATTGGTGCCTAAAAAGAAGAAGTCCACGTTTGTGTGCATTGGGCGGTGTTCTCTCTTCGTCATGGCTACAACGTCTGAATCAAGCCTCTCTCACAAAGTTGCGAAAAAGATAAACACCGAGCATATATGTATGAAGGAAAAAACGCAGCAAAAATATTCAGCAGATGGCCATCTAGAAAAGAACCATCTTTTTTTCCCCGACTACTGTTTGCCAAGAGCCCAAAAATATAAGAAAAAACTGCTTGGTAAGACAATGTTGCCGCGCTCGTGCCGCAAGGTAATCTATCCCGACTTACCGTATGCAAACATCTCAACTGCGCTTCCTTTATATCTCTTTTTTTTACCGGAGACTTCTTGGAAGCCTCCACTCCCTTACTTTCTTTCGGCAGTCAACCGAAACGAAAACTTGTTTTGTGCTGAGAGGTTCTACGAGTGAGAATAATGTAAGCGAGTAGATTCATGCTATGTATTTAAGCATGTCAACCTTGGTTTATTCATAGGCAGTGCACAGAACTAGATTTCTCTTTACAACGTAGATCTTTGTGGCTAAAAACACTGATGCGATAATCAGTTTAGCGCTTACGTGACATGACAACAGTATGCTATTGTAGCGCGCTGTTGTTGAGGACTCCGGGTAAATCTGCATTACGTTAACGCTCTCGCATTTAAAAACAAATGTTTATTAACGCGGTTCCTTAATTGATATAAACTCTAAATTACCTTGGATGCATTGCGCTCAAGTAAAGTTGGGCTTAACATGACATGATGGCTGTATTGTAGGAGTACATATGTAATGTATAAAAAAATAAGGGAACCCTAAGACTTCGTCCGTAGGGGTTAAACGTGATAGCGATATCCTTGCTTGTTTACTTCCTTGATCATCTCGTGTGGCTCTTACCCACTTAGGAGAACCGGGGAAGAAGCCGGTGGTCAATGTGAGTGAACAATTTAGCTATACGCAGGCTAAAGAGAGATGATTACTTCGTTTCAACAAACGAAATATTTTCGGCACAAAGTGAGAAAGGTGAAACAAGAGAAATAAAAGTAGTTCTTGAATAACTGAGGCATATTCATAATACATAAATTTTCAGTAGGTCAAGTCAATGCTGTGTTATTGTGAAGTACTAAGTTTAGGTTTAATTAGTAAAAATTCAAAACTGACCAATGACTCAGCAAGGCAATCTTCTTGTGTCACATAGGGATTCTCCGAGGGCCCGGCAAAAGTTTCTGTCACTGAATCCTAATAAATCCGCCCCAAAGGACAAAATATCCAGAGTACTAAGTGAACTTTCCAATTTTTTAACATTTTTCATTAGACTTTTTTTTGAAACGGCGTCTTGTAATAATGAATTAGTCTGTATTATCAGGTTTGTTACACCTAAAGCACAGAGGGCATGGTATCAGACCAGACTTGTATATGTAGAAATTAAAGGGTGGTACACGGTAACGTAACATTGTTACGGAGACTTCCAGTTTACGCAGGGAATGCTACTTATTCCGTTCGAATCGTAGCTCTGAAAATCTGTATTCGTTATCGTAATCTCTCATTTGATCACAGGAGGAGAAAGTTTTCTGAACTTCGCTGCTGTTACATAGGCTGTAAGAGGCATCACTTGCACCATCGGAAGATCAAGGGGAGCTCGCGCAAGTTAGTCAGCCACCTCCTATATATGTATACCACAGTGACCTGCAACACATATCAATCGCACTCGAGGAAGGTTTGTTGATATCAATGATGTGAATGTATCTAGTACTGCTGATGCAGTACTAGGCTATCTCATAACTATATTGTGGTGACTCTCTCATACCATCTTATATATAAGTATATCATGGTGACCGGAAACTCATAACAATCGCAGTAGACGAATGTTTGCTGAGATCAATGATGTAAACGTGTCTAGTGGTGCTGATGCCAACGACGATCATAAAAATGAACGCACAGTTAACAAGTCATTCACTATCACACCTGTCCAATAAGTAGCAGGGAGTGTTCGAAGAGCTAGCATAACAGCCGTTATTTTCGCGTCAGATGTGAGTGCAAATCTGGGAGGCGTAATGAAAAGAAACAGGATAATGAGAAAGAAATGACACCCACACCTGCTTCCTCGTCTTTCACAGATGCATGCGGTGTAATTACAATATTAGAACCTAATTGAGACAGTTGTTCTTCTAAACAGCCAACGAAATACTTAGAGGGCAACGTTTAGCATTCATTGGAAAGATATCATCAAGTTCTATTCGCACATAGCCTATTGGTTTTTCTGATGGTATCATCTGAAATATGTTAACATTTAAAGCATCTAGAAGTGTTTTAACAAACAGCACTTCAGGTTTACATACATGGAACCAATGCTCATATAAGGAATACCAGCCTTGGCGAAAAATACGAGCTCCTGCTTTCCTAAAGAAGATTCAGAAAATATAAATGTGTTTTCAGTGTTAAAATACGGAACCTGCAAGCAAGATAGGGTATCCGAGATTCTTCATACTGAACAATTAGAGCTGTGAATTGTGGCACACATAAGCAACTTCGAAGAGGTTTCCGCTCTGAGAAAATCAACAGGTTTGTTTTGTATGCTGGTCCACCAAAGATTAGCACACATCCGAATTCAAGAATTGGACGAAAATACATGCAGTATATCATAATCAGCGTATCTCTGAAAAGGCGGATTAGAGCTGGCCAAGTTTACCTATAATACCAACAGCACGTATAGCCTTAATTTTAATATATATGTAATTACGCCAACTCAGTTTTTGGTCGTACCCAGATAATTATAACAATTATTTTGGGCAAGAATTTCTTGGTGGTACTGAAAAGAAAGAGTACTGGCACGTCCGAAGAAAAAACTATTAAAGCACTTTTATTAACATTAAGATTCATATGAATATTCTAAGACCAGGTTTTTAATACTGCCAAGTAACTGTAAAGTTGAATGTTGTAAATGAATATCACAGTCATATGCAAAAAAAT
>NW_023608417.1:0-29933 GCF_013339725.1 Rhipicephalus microplus | reverse complement strand
AAGATTGGTAACAAGGCTTCACTTCCAAATTGAAGGCATTTCTTATTACGATCGGAAATATTTAGAAAAACAGGGGATGCGCTCGTGAACATGTGCGTATAAAAGAAGGCATGAAATTGTGCCTTAAACGAGGAGGAAATCAAGGAGAGAGTAACGGTGGAAGAAAGCAGTTTACACTATAGCGTAGCCTAAAGAGACAGACAGTCGCACGTTAGCTTGCGTTGCTGCAATTGATACGTGTCGTTTTTCCCGTATGTTCACGAATTAGCTTGATATAGTGTCAAAAACGCTTTGGTGCATTATTTAAAACGTCATCGGGAAAAACAAATATGTTTTAGCATCTGACTGCTCTAAAAGTACGCTCACACAAAAATAGTTATTTACCATTTCAATTCGCTATAAATAATAAATCAATAGCATAGAGTACTTTGTTACTCTATGGTGAGAGCGTTAAAAAGCTCGTTTCGCAGAAATTCCAGCATCAGCATCAGCGTCAGTGTCAGCGTCGTTGGTTTTGAGCGAAAAATAATCATCTTATGCGTGACCAATAAATCGACAACGAGGCATATAAAATAATGGTAAAAATGCTGGTGCAGCGTGAGGACTGAACCAGGGTTGTTCGGGTAGAAGTGAGAATCGAACATGGGTCGTTTGCGTGGCAAGCGGATGTTCTACCACGCGGGCCTGTTTCCGCTTGTGAAAACAGTGAACAATCCTTAATCTGCTGGAAAATGCAGTGAAAGCAGCTTTGACGCTTCACATACACGCGCGTCTCATATACATACTTCACAATGCAACAAGAAACATTCCAGTAATAATGCAAAGTGAAAGCGTTCATTACCAACGGGCGTCAGGATATGTGATTATCATAATGACTCCGTAGTTGAACGCCAGTACCCTGCTACAAAAGGCACACACGCTACTACGCCTATTCCCTTAAGGTCACGCAGTGGGTGCATAGAAAAGTAAAAAAAAAGATTTCATGCTTTAAGCGTTTAAACTAATTGATTTATTGATTGATATGTGGGGTTTAACGTCCCAAAACCACCATATGATTACGAGAGACGCCGTAGTAGAGGGCTCCGGAAATTTCGGCGTTTAAACTACGCCAGGATGTCACTGTCCCATTCAACTCTTAAAGGCGAAGCTTTAGGGTCACCTAAATTTCTTGCGTTCCAGATAGGCTGCATGAATACGTAAAGTTGCTGTAAGAGTGTATTCAATAAGAAAAAAAGCTCAGGACGTCTCAAGAATCACGAAAGGTATTCCCGTGTATCGGCGGCATCAAGACGACTGACGCAAAAGGCCATCATTATGACATTACATGCCCATATTTGTAACATCATTCTAACGTGACCACTGCCTCCCTATGGTGTCACTTTCTGCGACGTCACTACAAAATGATCGCATGGTCTAAGGCGTGCCGCTCTCGGAGGAAATACAGTACAGGTTGAGTTTGAGAAAGCGTTTGGCTGCTTCAGATCATAGAGGCATTGCTAAAGAACGTTAGGGAAGCTTTTTGAGGGGAGCGTCTGAGGAAGAATATATCGACTGGGAAAAGAAAACGAAGGAGAAAGTAGCTTTGGTGTTTTGGTGCATTCAGTGATTGTACAAAGGGTCTTTTCAGCATCGGAAGCGCTATTGCCAGTTCTAATATTCAAGGTTGATATTCGACGCATTTAGATGAACTGGCTATGTCATGCTCAGCTCATGGGAGATCTCAGTATAATGTCAAGGTATTCCTATGTTTCTAGGTCTTTTTCTTTGAAAGGGCGCTTAAGAGCAAATATACACTGTTTCACCACAAAGACAAAGGAATTAATGAGATAGCGACAAAATGTGACGTCACGCGAATAATGTGAAGCAGACCGAATCATGCAACGCGCTGCTCTGGCAGAAATGTCACCAGAAAAGAACACACACAAGGCGACTAAGATCTAAACTCTTTCACTTGTCTACACTTTCACATGCCTACCCGTTGCTTTAGAAGTGATAACCGCTTATTGCTTCTGCTGCCGTGCCCACCGTTTTTTCAACAAATTGTTATCAATTTTTACACATTCAAGGATAACCTTTTGACATGCGGTGACGCTGAATCTAACCCTCCACCGACAGAAAAATATTTGTTGATTCATTTTCTTTCAGGACAATCTAGCAAAACTATATCCATGAACAATAAGTTAGCTAAACAGGGTCAAATTGAAAGTTACATTACCAAATTACGGGACAGGCAATGCCATCTAGAAGGGCGCAGTTGAAACAAAAGCGTCAGCAATCTGGAAGCCCATGGCGGGAGATCAATCAATGGCTGTTGTTGCTGCTGTGGCTCTCACTGCTTTCGGCCTGCTGCTGCTAGCGCAGTAAAGCCTGGCGACGTTGTGCATGGCAACAAAGACGTGAGACGGTCCAGTCGGTCCGCTTCTTGAGGAGGGTAATTTGAAGTGCGCCAAGCCAATGCGGACCACTAAAACGTGATTTTATTTCAAAATAGGCCCTTCCTTGGCACGAAAGCAACACTACGAGGTTTCTGGACCGCCATTCCAACAATCAACGTCGGCTTAATAGTTGGCTTTAGTGTTCTTTTAAAGAAGCTGTGGGCCTTACACCGCAAAGAAATGAAGAGCTTGAGAATCGAGGCAGGATAAATCACCTAATAATATATGGCATTGAAGAAGCCGTCTCCGAAACAACTGAAAGTCTATCCACTAATATTCAAGAAAACTTGTTCTTCAAAAAACTTGAAGTTATGGTCAATGGCATAGAGCGGTGTCATAGACTAGGTAAAAAATCTGCTAAAAATTGTCCTGTGATAATAAAATTGTTAAACTATCGCGAAAAAACATCAATACTTAAGGCATGTTTTCAGCTAAAAGGATTGTTTGCTTCAGTCACAGAGGATGTTTCTTCTGGTGTTAAAGAAACCCGGAAAAAATTGTGGCAAACTGCGATACATGAAAAAAAATGGCTTAAAACTCAAGCTGGTATATGATAAGCTGTAGGTAGAAGACATTTTATACGGTTGGGATGAAACCAACAATAAAAGGTATAAAATATCGAAGTGTAACAAAGGACAACAAAAAGTGAGTACTCAAAATTTATATCTTTAACGTAAATTGCCGTGACATTGTAAATAAATTTTTCCTGCTTGAAGCCTTGTTTCTTACCCAAGAACCAGATATTGCTGTGCTTACAGAAACTTGGTTAAGCGATGACATATCCGACAGCGAATTTTTTCTGCAAAACTACATGTGCTTTTGTAAAGACCGAGAAAGAAGAGGAGGAGGGGATGCTATGCTACTTAGGACATCCTTACAACTTGTAAGAATGCCTGAAATTTCAGGAGCTGAAACCATTTTTCGCACATTATATATTAACCAAATGAGATATGTTCTCGGAGCTATTTATAGGCCATCTGAGTCCTCTGTCTCGGTTCTTGAAAATCTTGATGATTACATGTCCTGTCATAAAAAACCAGAAGACTGGTTTACTCTCGCTGGTGATTTCACTTTTCTGAATATCGATTGGAACACTTGCTCCACGCAGTCGTTTTGATCTAAATGACACAAACTGCATGATATAGCTTTTAATTAGATGCTGCAGGTTGTATTCAAACCTACTAGAATTCAAAGTGCAACTTCAATTTCAGATCTCATTTTGTTAGTGGTACTGGTAAAAATAATGGGTTGTGTGATGTTTAGGTGGGAATATCTGATCATAAATCTGTGGTTTTAACGTTAATTGATGCTCAGTATGATCAGCTTACTGTCTATTGCGAGTACCCGAAATTATCTCGCGCCGATGATCAGGTAATTATTGACTTTTTGGAATTCTCCTTTAATGCTTTCTCAGAAAACAGGAGCAATAGAAGTGATCTATGGCTAGCTTTCAAAAACGTTGTTGAGGAATGTTTAGTGCGTAATGGGCTACTAATAACTAAACATCACCTGGTAAAAATGTTTGGATGACCCGAAAAATGCTCCAGCAACAACGCGAACTTAGGAGACTATAAAATAAGATAGCCAAAAATACGTTTTGCTTTTCACTAGATGATTTTATTGCTACATTAGAAACAAAACTGAAATTACAAAGTCAGGATGATAAGGCTAAATACTGTGGTGTATCACTTCCCTGTTGTATTAAGGCGTCACCTGAAAAGATTTGGAGATCGATCATGCCGAGTTCAATTGGCACTACTTCGTTTTCACGAAATGGCAATATCATTACTGATGACACAGCTGTGTCTGCTGCTTTCAAGAAATACTTTAGTTCTGTATTTACAAGAAATAATGGTAGTCTTTCAATGTTCAATATGTCTTTGTCACCTATGCCTGTTGTGAGAATCACTGAGCAGGGTATTTTAACCCTTCTGCTTAACAAGAAATTTGAAAAATTACTTTGCCCAGACGATATTCCAAACGCCTTATATAAAAGATATGCTGAGTGGTGCGCGAAGTATCTACTCGTATTGTTCAAAAACTCTCTCAGTGATGGTTCGTTGCCGGAGAACAGGAAAACGATGAGAAATAAACCACTCTTTAAATCTGGTGATAAATTCAACATCGCGAATTATCGGCCTATTTATTGACATATACTTCATCTAAAATCTTCGAGCACATAATTTTTATTGTCGAAGTTCTTGAAAATTATAAAGTGTTAACAGCTGCATAATACAGCTTTAGACGTGGGTATTTTTCATGTACACAATTAGTCGGAATTATGCATGATTTTTCCGAAGGTATTAATAAAAAATATCAGACAGATGTTATATACATAGATTTTGGTAAGGCCTTTGATAAAGTATTGCATAGTAAAGTAGTTCAAGAACTAGGTTTTATTACAACAAATAATACTCTACTGGTATAGATTAGGCTATTAGAGCTTATCTGATGAACCGTTCCAATCCGTTTCTCTTAATGGCACCTGTTCAGGTCGAATGTACGTTGTTTCTAGCTTATCTCAGGGGTCCACGCTTTGGCCCCAATTATTTTTATATTCATAAACGACATCACCACTGATATTATAGTTAAGATTAAACTGTATGTACATGACTGCGTGATTTATGATACAGGTAGGACAATTGAGGATCAGATTAGATTAAATGAAAACTTCCAATGACTCATATCATGGAGTTATCAGTGGCAGATGACTATTAATTACGACAAGACGGTCTTTATGCGAATAACCCACAAAAAGAAACCACTTTTGTTTTCGTTTCGGGGCACACGGAAACACCCTCTTGGAGGTTGATGAGTATAAATACCTGGGTCTTTGGTTCAAAACTAATATATAATGGTCGAAACATATAGATATCTTTACGAATAAGGCATTCCCTAAATTATTCTTCTTAAGACGATTCTTAAAGTTATCAACTCCTTCCGTTCGTTTTCTTGCATAGCAGTCCATTATTTCTCCTATGCTTGATTATGCCATGGTATTTCGAGACCCATACACCAAAACAAGTATCAGCAAACTCGAATCAATACATAAAAGTAGTTCATTACGTATTGTCGCTAGGTGAAAATAACAGAATACAGGACGACAGTGCGACCAGAAAAACAAGGTCTGCATTAACCGAACAAAAGAGCAGCCACTTCGACTTCTTCCTCGGAGGAACCGTGGGTGCTGTCCACGCTCATCACTTCGTCATCCTCTGTCTTCTTACCCGGCCTTTAGCCGTGACATTAGCCTGCCATTTAAGAAAGCGTCGTCCCGACGCTTTATAATCAAAGCGGTTTGTACTCGTTGGAGTCGCATGAGTTCATTCGGAGAAATAAGGCTTCATGGTTACCACGTGCACAACTTCTGGAGCATACTTTCGACGCCTTGAAGAGTGCGCAGCATCATGAAGGGCCCTATATACTCCGACGTAACGTTGACGAGCGCACACGCAGGGCACAGCGACGCTGCGCTTGCAAAACAAACGCCAGGTGCGACCAACGCGACCAAGTCTGTCAGCACGGCTTGGCGGCAACCGGCGCGAAATGGAAGATGCTGCATTTCGCACGCATGAGGTTACCCAGCTCTACCCAGGCAGCACTGCGTCTGGCTCTCTTCGCGATGGAGGGACGCTGGGCGCGCTAAAACTTGCGCGCGTCGAAGCAAGGAAGCACAGCGCGCACCTGCAAGTATATGGCAGGCAGACCAGCCACTGGCGTGGCATCGCCAACGTTGACGCGTCGAAACGAACGCCAGTGCGCATGCGCAACCAGTCACGTCAATCTGTACGGCCGCCTTGAGTGTGGCATGTAGTCATTACACGCATCTCCTGATTATCATGTTTGCACCAGTCACATACCTTCTTCATTCTTTCACATGACGTAATACCAAATGTCGCACACGTGAAGCTATAGGGAAACGGTTGCAAGACCATCGTGAGTGGTTCACGTATCTTGTTACATGACATGCATGTCATTATTATCATGTTTGGACGTCTCCTTTGCAAATATCATCCATTCGCGTTACGTAATACTGAATGCGGTACATGTGAAAACCCCGCCTCGGTGGTCTAGTGGCTAAGGTACTCGGCTGCTGGCCCGCAGGTCGCGAATTCTAATCCCGGCTGCGGCGGCTGCATTTTCGATGGAGGCGGAAATGTTGTAGGCCCGTGTGCTCAGATTTGGGTGCACGATAAAGAACCTCAGGTGGTCGAAACTTCCGGAGCCCTCCACTACGGCGTCTCTCATAATCATATGGTGGTTTTGGGACGTTAAACCCCACATATCAATCAGATCAATCGGTACATGTGAAGCTAGCGAAACGGCCGAGAACGCATCATGAGCGTAGCTTGTAGTGATGTTGTTACATGACACGCACCTCATGTTTCTCATGATTATTATGATTATTCATTGATTATCCCCATAATTATCATGATTATTCATTCAATGCCTGATTACAAATTTGGTATATGTGATGCAGCGAAACAGCCGCAAGCGCATCATGAGCGTGGCGTGTAGTCAGGTTGTTACATGACACGCATCTCATGATATACATGTTTGCATCAGTCACATACCTTCGTTATTCATTCACGTCCCGTAATACCAAATTTGGTAGATCCGAAGTTATGGCAACGGCCGCAAGCGGACCATGAGCATGGCGTGTCGCCATGATTAGTCATTACATGAAAATCTTGAAATGCATATCATGATTTCCACGTTAGTATCTGTCACTGATTTTTTTCTATGAAGTCATGTCATACCATGCCCGTCCTGCATTATTTCATGTGAAAGAAACCACACCAAGGGCAGTAGGACCATGGAATGCAAATCGTGACATTCATTACATATGTGTGATGATTTAAATTATTATGACTAGTCACTTATGCTCGTAATACAGTCATGTTATGACATACCAAGTTTGGTATCAATTCTGTTATTGAAACGGCCAGGAGAGCTAAAAGTCGTAAGCGGCTAGATAGATAGATAGATAGATAGATAGATAGATAGATAGATAGATAGATAAATAGATAGATACGCTCGAAGTCGCCGAAGTTCGCTTAGAATGCTTCTCATTTATTATGTAATAAGTGCTCCTTGACCAATGCACTGTGCATCCTGCAAGTGTCTGTCAGACCTTAAAGATATTCGCATACTAGATAAGAGCAAGACGTTGTGGCACGTGAACATTTGTAAGGGTATATCATCAATGTTGATGATGAGATGTATCAGTGTCGCTGCCGTCAACCTGTGGAAGACGTAAGCTCAGTTTTTAAAGACGATAGTCTTTCTTGGGGACCTTCCACGAAAAAATTTTGGTCTGTCTGTCTGTGTGTCTGTACATTTGTCTGCTTGTCCGCCCTAACGATATTTCAAACGGAACCAAACGGCCAACCCCATCCGCAGCACCCACCAATATTGCTCAAGGTTCAGCGTTTATAGCTGTGCGATTGTCAAATCAAAAAGCAATTATTGGGCATATCTGAGGTGCCACAACAACACTTCGATGTTTTGTATGTCTGCTTTTATATTAGAAGATGCAAACACAAGTAACTCAAAGGAATGTAGCGTTTATCGCGCTGCGCTTTCAGTGCAACGCGATGCTCAAGAAGGTGTTTCCAACACTTTGCTACTACGTTACGGTGGTGGCACCTGCCCGTCGCGTTCCATTCTACACCTTATCGCCTTTGGGAGTGGCGCGCATCTCTCTCCGCGGTTTTGCACGCCCCCGTTTTCGAAGATAACTGCCAGATGGCGCTCGTGCCTAACGTGCCTTAAGGTCCCTAGATGAAACAGGTTTCCAAGGTAGTGACACCCTCCCTTTTCCTGCTCGCTTATTTGCCTGAAGCACCCCCTAGAAGGTTTAAAACTTTCATCCAAAAGCGAATGTTTAGGTTCTGTTGCTACGGTGAGTGGATGTAAATGAAACAAAATGGAACGAAATAAGACGTATAATAAACAGTTACTTTTATGAACATAAACGGCACAACACAAGAGCAAGCGGGATGTGCGTTACTCAACCGGCAACGTTGGGCAGTTCTATACTTTACACCACTAGCCATGGCGTCTTGCGTAGTACATTTTATTCCACGGCCGCGGTATTTCGTCCAGTTCTAACTAGTCCACTTCTCAGATTGTGTTTTGTTCGTGATGTGACACAGTGAACGTGCTTCTTGCTGGATCCTGTAAGTGGCTACAGGGCGTGACGTTGTGAAGATTGATTACAACCGGCTTGTGCACACACAAGAAAAAAAAAACTACGACCAGACTTGTACGAACACTCGTCCAGCAGCACTGCGATGACGTTTTTTTTAAAATGTGCCCATTTGGACAATCGTGATGCCAAGTGATTCTGAAGCGGTCCTGGGAACTTCCTGAAAAGAGAGAGTTCTACTGGTGAGGTGTCTCGAAGCAGCGCGTTTCGGCTCAAGCGGGAACTGGTCAATAAAGAAATGTTTCTGAAGGTGCGTTGATTGCAACCTACAGCTGTTCTGTATACGTGCATACCCACATGTATTTGTACCAACTGGCATGCACTAGACACGCATTAGACGCGCGCCTGGCGTTTCAATAAAAACCGACAAGTGAACTCGCTTCGCAGATCCGCGTCGACATATGTTGACGGAGTTGCACGAAAGCATTCGCGTGAAATGGTTCATAGTTGCACTCCATGGTGCGCCTCACCTCGGAAAGCACGAGGTAAGTTGAAGAGAGCGAAACCATTTTCTGTTGTTTACGGCAACGTAGCATTGCTGAAAAACGCAGATGTTGCATTGAACGAGCATGGCGAAACAATCTTGGTCGACTTAGCGCACACCGAAACGCTCCTCCTCTTCAGTTTATGTTCTGGCTACGATTTTGTCTTTGGTCACGGCGAGAATCCGGCTGGAGCCATATGCGCATGCGTACTCGTTTTGAACCTTTTGCATGATAATAAATAACACCTCCAGCCATTTGCAAGATCACTTGCAAGTAATGCACCAATTACAGACGCGGATGGCAGAGAAAAAAAGGAGTAATCGAGAGAGTGAGGAGGACGGCTCGAGAACAATGAGTGACGCTACCTTGTTTCATCTAAGGACCTTAAGGTGCCTGGATGCGCTTGTGCGCCTCAGTTACACGCTCGAGGCACTCTAACGCAGTGCCTTCAAAATACCACTCACCGATTTTCTTGCGCAGAACATCAAATAAACGTTTTGTTCACTATCTCTAGAGGCAAGACTATCGTCTTTAGACGACCCTTACAGTGTAACATGTAGATTCGGGCCAATTTTTTAATGTTTCGCCTTCGTGGTGCCTTAAGCGTAAGATTATTTGCCCGTGTCCTGCACAACTGGAAGTGCGGATATTTTTACAGGAATATTAAAAATTTGATAAAAAGTCAGCATTGCGAACGGTAGTCTGCATATCCTAAGCTAAATTATGAAAACATTTTACTGGCTGGATTACTTTTCCTAGATATGAAACTTTTCATATTGTATCTTGAGATCTTTGCGCCACGCATGTGAGAAGTAATCCCCAATGTATCGCTGAAGAGCGGGTACGTGACAGGCGCAGAACAAGGAGGGAAGCGGTGGCGAAGGAGAGTCCTAGCCGTGACATCACATCGCCGCGACTGCAGCTACGCCAGAGTTTGTTCTCTGAGCTAACACGCACTCTACTGTTGACAAGCTACAAGCTGCCTCTGCGAGAGCCCGCTACAGGGAATCGTCACCCTCGGGACTGCCGACGCAGCCGTAAGAACAAAAATCATAAACAATAACATTTCTTTAAAGTAGTGACCGTGGCGCAAGTTTCTTGGATAAGCTTCATTCTTACATTACTTGCCTAAACTCAACGCCCTCTTGACTATAATACCGAATTGACCGTCTTGGAGCGGAAACGCAAAAGCTTAATTAGCATTCTGGGTTATCGGGCGTACGAGCCACTACAAGGTGAAGACAACGACAACAAATGCTGTGTACCTGTGCTCGAGTCACGGGGCTCTTCTTGAGTAGCCACCTTGGCTACATATGCGAAAGTTTACTTAAGATGATAAATGGCTGTATTCCAGAGACAAATGCCTTGACACGGTCGCTTCGGTGACCCCCAGCTTGCGGGTGCTCTCGATGCCGCAATGCAGGACGCAAGTATACTGAATGAATAATGAGGTTTTGGTAGAAACTGAAGATCAGCGAGAAGGTGCCAAACTGGAAAAAAAACACAAAATATCCACGGAGTGAGTGATGATGATGTGGCGAAGCGCCCATCCGTCCGTCGGTGCTTCCGTACGTCCGCGCGACCGTCCATGCAACCGCCCATGCGTGCGTTCGTCTGAGCGTCTGTCCGTGCGTTCGTGCATGTGTTCCGCCATCCGTACATCCGTCTGTCCGTGTGTACGTTCTTCTAATCGTTCCTACACCAGTGTGTCTGTCCGTGCGCTCGTCCATCCATCCGTTCATCCACTTGTCTGTATGTTCATTCATGCGTCCTTTCATCAAGTGAACGCTCCAAGTACTGGCTTTTCGCATCTTTTCATCATTTATTCACCATACGGAAGTACCGACATCTAGCGGACATCCCAAAAAATAAATGAAGGGTGGCTACTTACTTTGACGACGACTACTACTATTACTGCTACTACTACTACAACCACTACTACTACTACCACTACTACTGCTACTACTACTACTACTACTACTACACTACTACTACTACATGCATCGCGGATGCACGACGCATGGCTTAAGGAGCCTAGCCCCTAAAATAAGCCTCTTTGAAATGAAGTTGGTTGCAAGTTAACGTCCTACTTTCCACTCGTTTTTAAAGACAACAGTCTTTCTTGGGGAACTTCGACGCAAACTTTTCGGTCTGTCTGTCTGTCTGTCTGTCTGTCTGTCTGTCTGTCTGTCTGTCTGTCTGTCTGTCTGTCTGTCTGTCTGTCTGTCTGTCTGTCTGTACATTTGTCTATTCATTCGTCTTTAGCGGTGCCCTAAAGGGCATTGAAGTGGCCAAACGATACTCAAAAAGGCCTACCGTATCCGCACAACCCACAAATATTGCTCAATCTTCAGCGTTCATACTTGTACGATTGTCAATTAAAAAGCAATTATTGCGCATACCTGAGGCACCATAACAACATGTCAATACTAAAAGGCATACATAATTATAAGAGCCGTAGTGTTTATCACATTTCGGTGCCCAGGAAAAAATCGCACAAAAAAGCAAGTGTTTCCAACTCTTTCTGAGACGACACGGTGGTGGCACCGACCTGTTGCCTTGCGTTCTACACCTTATCACCTCCGAGATGGGCGCACAGGGCGCGCGCGCTTCGTTTTTTAAGATAACTGCCAGGTAGTGCTCATGTCGCACGTGTGACATGACTTAACATTCGCCTCCGCTGCCTCACTCGAGGCTCTCTAACGCAGCGCCTCCAGTATACCATTAACCGTTTTTCTTGCGCAGGACATCAAATAAACGTTTTGTTTACTCTCTGCGGACGCATTACTCTCGTTTTGCGACGACATTTGCAGTGTAACATGCAGATACTGGACCATTTTTTTTTGTTTGTCTATGTGGGCTGTGTCCTTCACAATTCTAGAGAGCTGCAGTGCGCGAGTGTCAGCGCAAGAAGATAGAATGTGAGAATTCTTTCTGCTTGTTACCCGTTGTATTATTTTAGATTCAGAAAATATTTGCTTCGCAGAACTGACTGAAAGATGTGATTGCACCAAGTAAACGACCTACAGAGCCAGACGCCGTAGTGAAGGGCTCCGGACCACCTGGGGTTCTTTAACGTGCACCCAAATCTGAGTACACGGGCCTACAACATTTCCACCTCCTTCGGAAATGCAGCCCAAGTACCACCAAGTACCAACCATCCCACAACCATTCCAAATCCAAGTACCACCATCCCACATCCTTTCGTCATGTATTCATCGTATACAAGTACTGCCATCCAGTGAACATTTCAAGGAATAAACGAAAGGTGGCTATCTACTAGTATACATCGAGGACGCACGACTCATGGTTTAGGGCACTCCGCCCCTAAAATCATGATTATGTATAGGTAAGTAATAGAGTTCTTGCATCTGATCAACCTTGGGTCCCTAAGGTACTACCTCTCATGGAGTGCCTTCCAGTCCTAGCGGTTTGGAATAAGGTGTAGTTGCATGTCGCACTATCCAGAATTGAGAATGATATGTATACATCCAAAAATTTTCATTTACACCTGCCCTGCGAAACTGGTCTTAGTCTGAATAGCCTGGAAAAGCATTTAAAAGTTACAACAGAAAAGGTTTCGTCTCGTTTTGTAAGATAAAAAGAACATTTTTGGATTTCTCGTTGTTAAAATAAAAGAGCATGAACCACGCTGAAACTTTTGTAAAATAAAAATTGGCAGATCCCACGTACAGCGGGAATCATTGATATGCGAACCACGAATAAAAAAGCTTAATATGTCACTTTAAAATCAGGACAACGTTACAAAGTAGAGATAAATAATAACGTAGATGACTTGCGTGTCATTATTATCATGTTTGAATGTGTCGTTTACCTTCGTCATCTATCTACGTCACGTGATACCAATGTTAGTAAATGTGGAGCCGGCGAAACGGCCGCAAGCACGCTATAAGCGTGGTATGTTGCCATATTCTTGCGTGACACGCGTGTCAGAATTATGATCTTTTCACCAGTCATATATTTCGTCATTCATTGCCGTCATGTAACACCCAATTTAGTGTATATAGAGCCAGCAAAACAGCCGCGAGCGCATCATGAAGGGCCCATTATACTGCAACTTAGCGTTGACACACGCGCACGCTGGGCACAGTGACGCTTCGTTAGCAAAACGCGAGCACTCTATAGTCTGACGCCAGGCGCGACCAGCGTCCATCAGCGCGGCCCGACGGCGACAGGCGCAAAAGTCGCGCCGAGGCATCACCCAGACAACAGTGCGTCTCCCTCTTTCGTGACTGAGGGATGCCGGACGTTCTGAAACGCGCATGCGTCAAAGCAACGCAGCGCGGCGCACGCCTGTGAGTATATGGCAAAACCGGCGCCTAGCGTCGCAACGCTGGCGTGACGCGACGAAATGAACGCCGGCGAGTACGCACACCGCGCCACGTCGAAATAAATTGTCGCTTTGACTGCGGCATGTAGTCATGTTCTCATATGACGCTGATCTTGAAATTGTCAGGATTTTGCAACTTCGTCATCTATTGACGTCACGTATTACCACATTTTGCATATGTGAAGCTAGCGAAATGGCCACGAGCGCATCTGTGTGGCATGTAGTCATTTTGTTACATCAAATGCATGTCGTGATTATCATGCTTGGTGGTGTAATTTAGCTATGTGGTGCATTAACGTCCCATAATACTGAGTTTGTACGTGTGAAGCTAGCGAAATGGCTACGAGCGCATCATGAGCACAACCTGTAGTCGTGTTGTTACATCACACGCATCTCATGATTATTATGTTTGCACTTGTCACATACTTTCGTCATCCATTCACGTACCAAAATACCAAATTTGGTATATGTGACGCTAGCGAAACGGCCGCGAGCGCATCATGAGCGTGGCATGTAGTCATGTTGTTGCATGAAACGCATGTCATGATTTTAATGTTAGGTTCTGCGCTTGTGTTCACCATGCAATCATGTCATGCCACATCCGTTTTGCAACACGCCATGTGAACGAAAACAGCGCAAGAAATTCAGGATCATAAAATGTAAATCAATGAACTCATAAGATACATGTCATATTTTCATGTCATAGCTAGTCAGTTATGCTCTTCATACAGTCATGTAACGCCACACCTAGTTCGGAATTGATACCAATATCGAAACGGCCAGGAGAGCTAAAAGTCGCAGGTGCCTAGATAGCTAGATAGCTATAGATACGCTCAATGTCGCCGAAGTTCGTTTAGAACTGCTTCGCATTTAAAATCACAGCTTTGCCGCAAAGTCGAAGCAATGAACGTTAATCAACGAATGGGAAGGTCATGTGCAGAATGGCGAGCAGATCGAAGCATGCCCCGCATTTCTCGAGCACAAATGACGTGCGAAGCCTACTCACAGGTACACAGAACGCGAATAAGTGCCTCAGTTGTTACTTCGCTGTGTCTGAAAAGCGCGTTCTTTTCGCAAATGGAGATTGTGGAGCAATCGCAGTGACATTCGTGCACCCAGTAACTACACTAGAATCATTCCGGTGAAACCGAAAGGCATTATATATATATATATATATATATATATATATATATATATATATATATATATATATATATATATATATATATATATATATATATTTATATATATATATATATCCGACAGACGAATACAAACGTCTCGTATCAACAGAACTAAAGAAACTGTTGGATGCAGAAAAGATAACCAACACTGACCCCAAACTGATGCAAGCAGCACACCCTCGTCCAGGTCGCTTCTAGAACCTCCCAAAAGTTCATAAACCCGGTAACCCAGGTCAACCAATCATATCAGGCATCGGTACAATAACTGAACCCATATCAGGGTACATGGACAAACTAATAAGCCACATTCCATGCACCCTCGCGTCGTACATAAAAGACACCACACATTTTCTTGGAGACATTGCGGGTATATGTGTGCCAAAAAACTCGTACTTGGTTACTCTTGATGTTTCTTCATTATATAGAAATATTCCTCACGATGACGGCATAGCTGCATTACAAAACATGTACACAAACCATAAACAATTTAACACCCCAGATTTCTCTGCCATTGCAACTTTGACGAGGATGGTCCTCGAATTAAATTCATTCGAGTTTAACCAAGACTATTTTCGACAAATCAGCGGGACCGCTATGGGCACCAAAATGGCACCCAATTATGCCAACATATTTACGGGAAAGCTTGAATCTGAATTTCTTGCACAAAGTTTCTTGAAACCAATGTTATACAGAAGATACATAGACGACATGTTTCTTATTTGGACCCACAGCGAGGACAAACTTCTCACCTTTATCGACACTTACAATGCTGTACATCCGAACATACACTTCACACACACATACTCGCAAGTTACCGTAAATTTTCTTGATGTTACCATAACGATAGAAGAAGAGAAGCTCTCTACAACCCTATATCGCAAACCAACGGATTGACAACAATACCTCCATTACCAAAGCGATCACCCACGCCACTGTAAAAACGGTATTCCATACAGCCAGGCTCACCGGTTTATGCGAATCTGCTCTAGAGACGCTGACTTTGACACGAGCTCACAGAGGCTAAAACTTATGCTCGAGAAACAAAAATACCCCCCACATGTAATTAATGACGCTGTTCAAAAAGCGAGAAAACTAAAGCATGAAGACTTACTTATGATGCGACCACAACGAGAAGACCCACAACGAACAAACCTCTGCCTGACTTACAGCACAAACTTCCCCAATGTAAACAAAATCCTTAAACGACATTACAACATTCTGGAACAAAGTGAACGTCTGAAACGCGCATTCCCATCCGCTCCAAGCGTCGTTTACCGACGACCACGTAACCTCAAAGACACCCTTGTCCACTCCCAAATTAACACATCACCCCCCAATAATTCATGCCGCCCTTGTTTAAAACCACGATGTCTTGTATGTAAGGCGATGCGAGAAACAGACAAAGCAACCAGCACGCAATCCAAGTTTTCGATTAACATACGAGGAAACCTAACATGCGATTCCTCTAATGTGGTGTACCTACTCGAATGCAACGTGTGTGGTATGCAGTACATCGGACAAACAGAAACACCATTTAGGATCCGCTTCAATAATCACAGAGCCCATGCGAAATCAGCCCCAAGTCTACCTCTATCAAAACATCTCAATCTTCCCGACCATGCATTCGACAAACTATCAGTAACGCTCTTAGAGACGGGATTTAAATCAAATCGAGAACGTGAACAACGAGAGTCATACCTTATCCACCGATTGAACACCCTCGATAGAGGAATAAATGAGAATCCTGGTACACTTGCAGCAATTAAAGCATTAGAAAACAATAACGGCAACAATGAAAATAGTAACTGAGTTCACGGCACTGCAGCTGCGAAGGGCACTGGACAACTTATAACAATTCCAAGTGTAACTACTCTGCCTAAATGCAGCTGTCGTCTGTTTTCTGTTTTATTTTACTACCCAATCAATTGTGCCATGCATGACATGCCCAACAGCAACCCTGTGCACAGCCGGGAGGCCCCCACTACACGCGTAATCCAGAAGCGGACAAGGAATTCCCATAGCACCCGCTTGCACAGCCTACCGCAATACGGGGCAACCCTCTTTTTACGACGAAATGTTGACAGGGTGTGGAGTAGTTAAAGGCTTAGAACTTCCTAAAGCGCCCGCTTACCAGCCTCTGCCACAATACACGGCACCCCTCCTTCTACGACGAATTGTTTACGGGACTCCGAGTAGTTAAAGGCTTAGGACTTCCTGAAAAGCTCTTTTTTGCCCCACACCGAACCGCCAGTGCCAGGAGGGGCCGTCTGATCGGCAGGAACGCGTTAGTGAACGGAAACATACACAGACCGCTGACATCAGAAAGGTGAAGGGGAGAAGGGGGAGAGAGATGGAGGGGGAAGTGGAAGGAAGAGTGGAAGGGGGGCACCCGAGGGGCGTCCACCGTATATTATTTTTTTTCTCTTCTTCTTTTCTTTTTTTCTTTTTCTCTCCTTTTTTTCTTTTTTTCCTTTACTGTCATTTTTCCTCTTTCCTTGCCCTCTGATTTGAGATTGTATAAAGCTGAGCACCGACAAACTGTATCTTTAATCCTGATGAAGGCCTACTCTAGGCCGAAACGTCAAATAAACCACGTTGTGAGCGCTCACGGAGGATCTACTGGACTATATATGTATATATATATATATATATGTATAATATATATATATATATATATATATATATATATATATATATATATATATATATATATATATATATATATATATATATATATATATATATATATATGTGTGTGTGTGTGTGTGTGTGTGTGTGTGTGTGTCTACATATAAGGCGAGTGATGCCACCACCACCACCGGCAAAAGCCAGCCCAGAGTGCACATATAATTTCTATCGGAATAATAATAAAGTTTCTTCCTTTTTCTACACCAGGAAAATCGGTACGCTTGTTCTGGGAGTGACGCAGGCGAACAAGAAGAGGATGAAGAGTGCCCGAACCAGTTGTTTGAAATGATAGTTTTACACCGAAAGCTGTTACAAGATCGCAACTCAAGACACGCGCAGTTGTCCGCCACCACTGCCGGTGCCCGTAACCACATCGCACGAAATCAGAAAAACCTAGCACCAATGACACAGTGGAGCTCAAAACCCGTTTCTGTTGGGTGCCAGCCTAGTATTTTGCAACTGAGCTACACCGGTACTTGTAACTTGGGAAAAATAGAATGCTCTAAAAACACAGTGGGGTTCGAAGCCAGGTCCAGTGGGTGCCAGCCCATTATTCTACCACTCAGCCGTACCGGCGCTTGGAATTTCATGGCAAACTTGCCTTATGCAGGCTTGATGTCTGGAAAGGATTCGTGTTAATACGATTTATAAATCGTTTTAACACCGCCAAACGACAACCAGTCATCGCACACTGTGAATAGCGCTACAGGTGGGTCGCTCAATGTTCCAACACATTACAAATGCTTGTTCTTTTTTTCTATTAACTGTGGTGCATACCAACTTCCGCCGTAATTCCTCATCGTGGTCAGACACATCATGAACAATTGGCACAGAATTCTTTGCTTTTAGCAAATACTACGCTTTTAAGAAGAATGAAGAAAAATAGCACAGCGAATGCCAGCCTACTACCCAAAAGTTTTTATTATAAATGCCGTAGTGAGTATCAAACAAGTGTGCTAGCAGCAGTTACTTAATGACTGATACCCGATGAGAGTTTAGAAAGGCCCCGAAAGGACGCTTTTATAGTTTGCGGTGTGACATTACTGCTCCTTCCGCTCAGGCCTGGTGTTTTCGGGGCGAAGCTCCTTAAAGCGCGACCTTTTGTCCCTCGTCGTAATACGTAACATGTCTTACGCTTTGACCTGAGAGTTGATGCTTGTGAGAGATTTCCCCTGTGCGTTGTTGAACAATAAAAAATCTCAGCGTGCGCGTTAACTAAAAGGCGAATTCTCCTGTCTCTCATTCCCGATTAGCAGTCATTGGCATGTACATTGAGCCCTATCTGACAAGGAAGGTTTGCTGGGTTATTCTCGCATGCGTAACCTCCTTGGTTTTAGAAAGGTTTAGTGAGCGTTGGGCCGCAGTGCCATGAATACAGTGAACTAATATATACTATGAACTCGAGGTGGTTAAAGGTGTGAAGTAGACACAAAGCGCAAGCCGTAAGAAAGTATGCGTGTGCGACCTCTCGTTTATCCCTTGGAATGTCCGCTGGATGGCGGTGCTTCTATATGAGAAATATATGTTGAAAAGATGAGAGATGGTGGTACATGGACTGTTGAATAGGTGGACGAACAAACACGCAGAGAGATACATGGATGGACGCACGGATGGCTGCATGGACGGATAGACGCATGGACGGACGCAGGAGTGGATGCATGGACGAACGCAGGGACGGACGCACAGATGGACGTGCGGATGCACGAACAGATGCACGCACTGACGGGCAGATAGACGAATGGACGGTCACACAGACGGACGCATATAGGATGAAAAGATGCGAGATGGTGGTACTTGGAGTGTTCACTGGATGGCCGAACGGACACACAGACAGATGTATGGACGGAGGTAGGGGCGGATGCATGGACGGATGGACGCATGGACGGACGCAGGGGCGGATGCATGGACGAACGCAGAGACGGACGCAAGGATGGACGTGTGGACGCACGAACAGACGCACGCAAAAGGAGCGGATAGACGCACGGACGGTCAGCCAAACGGACGCATAGATGGATGGAAGCAAGAACGAATGGATGGACGGATGCTTCGCCGACACTCCATCTTTCACCCTGTGGATATGCTGCCATTTTTTCTTTGTCTTCCACACTAAAAGCATCAAGTGTAACAGGTGCGCACACTGTAAATTACTGTCGAATTCGACCAGTTCGAAAGTCATGCTTTCCGCGCCATTCACGCTTAGCGATAGTAGGCCGTTACGGTTGTACTAAACATGCGCGGTTCGTGCATCTACGCGTGAGTCGTAATACGTATATCTTATTATTGACATGCGGCCTGCGTTTGAGTACACGGCAATAAATAATGATATTTGTTGCTTAGATAAAGTGCGGATCAAAGCGGGCGATCACTTTTGCATGGGTTCTGCCATGTTTATTTGTAACCGTAGTTACCGACGGAAACCGATAAAATAATTACATTCATTGAAAATAATTGCGACGAAGAAAAACATACCTTTATCGATGGGGCGTAACACACACCAAACAAACGACAATTCTAGACAACCCTGCCAATTTCCAGGCATCTATATCTCGGACTATGTTTCACTGCGCAATCGAATGGCTTTCTTGCACCCCGTAGCTTTGGTAGTGCTGAACCAAAGTGGTGAAACATAGTATAGGTACTCTACTAAGAGAGAGCATAAAGCCTTCTTATGGACCTCAAATGGCTGTCTCTTATGGAGTGTTTAGAAAAAAGTGTTCAACAATTTAGAGTACTTGGTACTCTACTATGGGCGAGCAGAAAGCCGTCCCACGACATAAAAAAAATTCACGATATCGAGAGATCCTGGGTCGGATCGATCGTCAGTGTGTGTTTAGAGAAAGTGGTGAGCGATTTAGAGCACTTGGTACCCTTCTATGAGAGAGATGAAAGCCGTCCCGTAGGCCTCACACTACTTCCCGAGCGTGCAATCACCGAGAAATTGTGTGCATAATCGTCAGTCGAATCACCAATTGCGAATGGAATCCTGAATATACAAGGTTAATCCTCTTCATCAACCTTTCGTTTGGTCGGTCGCTGAACGACCTATTTTAACCCCTTGCTAAACGCACATCAATCTTGATCTGGTCGCTTTGCTCATACTTGCGAGCACCATTATTCACAATGCAAACACTAATCATATTTACGACACAGCATCAATACCTTTGTTTGGGTAGCATGCGTTTTTATTTAAAAAAAAAACTTCATAGACACGGAATTTCACAGACTGAACTGTTTTTGACGCAATGCAACACTATGAGCGAAAGAGCGCGTGTTTCGTACGTTTAGATAAAAAAATTCAGGGGCTTCACCTAAAACAATCCTGTAGAGTATGTTTCTCTATGCCTGTACTACGTTCCGAAAATCTTTTATTTGTGGGTTGTTTTCATTAACTTAAATGACCAGTGGCTCTACGTTCAATACAACTGCTCGATTTCTCACTAAAGAGAACCATGCGTAGATGCAAATCAGCGGGCGCTAACACTTACACTGCTGGCGGCATTGACGCTGTCGCTCACCGCGGCGTTGCAGAGGAGAGACAACCGGGGAGGCGCGAAACACGCAACGACGGGCCGGTGTTTGCTACTAGAACACGCAAGTCGCTGCTAAGGTGCACTGAGAGACCGAAGGTTCCCATTGGACACAAAAATGCACAGACCGCTTTTACTAAACGCGTACGCTACAAATTTTTGGTATTTACAAAGACACAAGACACATCTCCAACCAGTACTACAGTGAAGGTCGAGATTCAGTGCCTATATATACGCGCTGGCCAGCTAACAGTTGTGCCGCGCGATCAGTCGGTCTGTTGGAGAGGATTGTCTACACTGCAACGTAGTGATGTTGGTCGTCATACATAGATGTGCCGAAGTGTATGTGCCCCATTACTGGAATTTTATGAAGCATTTGTGTTCTGCACATACTGTAAATAAAGCTTTGCTAAACAGCTACGTGAACCTGATTAGAAGATTTGATTTTTATTCTTACCTGGTAACACTGAAGTAAAGGTCACTGCAAATGCAGATGATATTACTCTTTATGTACATATTGAACAGTCACTGCAGCATGCGCTTAGTGCTTTCCACCATTTCGGCGTTATCTCAGGTGCAAGGTTAAACTTTTATAAAAGCCAGTATTCACTTATTGGCAACCCCAACATTCGTATCAGCATCGCATCGCCTTTACAGCAGTCTCCTTACATTACGATACTTGGCGTTCCTCTCACTGCATTTGTTGTACAGGACAGCATCTGGTCATACGCTGTACGAACTCGTCTAAGGGATGTAAAATCAGCCAGACACATCGACTTTCCCCTCTTGGAACGCCCATATTTATCTCAATTGGTGTACCTCAGAAAATTTCTGTACTTTCACTATTCTGTAAAACCTCTGTTCCACATCTCCAGGAAAGTGCAAAGCTGCATCAGTTCATTTTTTTGTGGTTTAGGGGCAAAGATTATTTTTCTCGTCCGGCGTTGGCTCAACCACGAGATCAAGGTGGTTTCGCATTCCCCGTCGTTTCCGTTACGGCTTCTACCTTGTGCCTTCGCACTTTATTCTGCATAAGAAGGAATGAGATCACACCCATGAAGATTATGGCTCGCCACCATCTGGGGCCATCACTACGTGTCTTCCTGCCAGCTACCCAAATGAACCCAAATGAATAATAGACATTGCTATATTAGAGCAACGTCTATTAGAGCAATGTGTATTAGAATAATTGTATATTAGAGCAATGACATCTACATTGCATGGTAGTGATGTTCGCCGTGGTACATAATGTGCCGAAGTGTGTGTGGCCTTATAACTGGAATGTTATGAAATCTTTGTTTTCTGTACATAGTGCGAATAAACTTTTTTTCTAAACAGCTTCTTATGTTGCGGCTCAGTACGTCCAATATTGATTTTTGTAGCCACCCCCGGCTGCTTTTAACAATGTACTATATATCGCTGCGCAGTGAAAATACTTGAGTTTACCCCTAGATGCCGTGAAGGCATGCACTGCGCCGGCTAGTGTGATAGGAGAACGATCGTTTGAGACAGCCGGGCATACAGACAGACAGACAGACAGACAGACAGACAGACAGACAGACAGACAGACAGACAGACAGACAGACAGACAGACAGACAGACAGACAGACAGACAGACAGACAGACAGACAGACTGAGGTTTGCCCCGCTCATCATCATTCACTTCGTGGTTAAGCTGTGATACTTTTATCGAGAAACTCGCTAGCAGACGCTGCCTGCGTTGGCGTTGCGAGGCGATACCTAGGAGGAGCATAGGAGTGGAGTGGTAGGGGCCCGCATTCGCAGGCGCTTTATAATCACAACTGATGGAGAGAAGACTAGAGGAGAAGAGTAGTTCATGTGCCGCTAGAGCAGAAGAAAGAACGCAGGAGAAGAGCATGCAGGTGGTAGGAGAAAAGCGGAGAAAGTAACGCACCGCTGCTGGTGAGAAGGAAGGAGGAGAGTTACCCGTGCGTAGCATGAGTGTGGACGCAAACGCCCGCGCCAAAAAATATAGAGCTGAGCAAAAGATGCTAATCCTTTAAATCTTTTCTTTCTTCACAATATGGCCAGATGGCGCCATATCTCACGCAGCTCCTCCAGAAACAAGACCATCGTCCTTTGACGTACTTTGCAGAGAAGCACAGAGGTACGTGGCCAATTTTTTTGTACTAAAAAAAAAGCTCTAAGAAGTTTACTTTCATCCTTTGCCATCCACCGTTGTTAAAAGCGTCTTAATTTTAGAGCTGAAGCTCTTTATAGCGGCACACGTTTGTCCTTCGTAGCCGTTGTAGTGTGTAACAAGTATAACATTTTGATCTCCAAGTTGGTGCCGATGAGAAATTTCTTCTGTGCGTTGTTGAACAATAAAATAAAGTACTCAATGTACATGCCAATGGCTGCTAAGGGGGAATGAGAGACAGGAGAATTCAGCTTTTAGTTAACGCGCATGCTGCGATCCCCATTAGCAGCCATTGGCATGTACATTGAGCACTGTCTGACAGGAAAAGGTTGCTACGGTATACTCGCTGGGCGTAACCTCCTTGGTTTTAGAAAGGTTTAGCGAGCGTTGGGCCGCAGTTCCATGAATATAATGAACTAGTATATACCATGAACTCGAGGTGGTTAAAGGTGGAAAGTAGACCCGAAGAGCAAGCCATAAAAAAGTGTGTGTGTGCCACCTCTCGTTCAGTCCTTGGAATGTCCGCTGGATGGCGGTGCTTCTATATGGGGAATATATGATGAAAAGATGCGAGATGATGGTACTCGGAGTGTTGAATAGATGAACGAACGGACACACAGACAGATGCATGAATAGAGGCATGAACGGACGCACGGGTGGATGCATCGATGAACGCAGGGACAAATGTATGAACAGACGCACGCACGAACGAGCTGATGGACGCATGGACGGTCACACCGATGGACGCATGGACGGACAGAAGCAAGAATGAATAGACGGACGAATGCTTCGCCCCAATTTCCATCATTCACTCCGTGGATATGCTGCCATTTTTTTTCCTCCTTCGGAGCAACCGGATTTGTTTTCGATTGCACTTCTGCATAGAGCTCCTACTCCCTAAACTTTTCTCAGAGCGTCGTCTTCTGAGAGATAACGATGCAATGTAAAGTTTCATTCGAATTAGGAATGGTTCGAATAGCTCATTGCGCTTTCATAGTGCCCAGGTGATATTTGTTTTTTCAATAATATGCGCGGAATAGTGATTTTACGAGAAGTTCTCTTTCGAACGTGTCCAGCGTGAGGGATGCCATCGTGAACATGGATGCTGGATAGTTCAAGTAGATGCCTCCATTCAAAACAGGATATAAAACAATAACATTATGAAAATTCTAAATACGTACGTACTGCTCGATCTTCGCGAGCCCACGCATTGCCTTTCGCGTGAATCATGTCAGGTCCCGGTATAATGCTTGGCACTTTTCAGATGGCTAAGTCGGTCAGCGTTAGAAAGATTACGAATGCACTGAATGACTAAAAAAATGAAACGTTTTGCTAATCCGTCAAGATATGTTACATGCTAAAATTTCTTCGTGAAAAGAAACGATGTATGGTTAGCCTTCCTTGGCTAAGTCCCTGTCTACATACCAATGTAAAAATGTAGATACAACACAACCACGCCTTGCGTTCAGAATACCGGTTCCAGAAGCTATGATTGTGGTTTTACACTGGTAAGTTACTGCAGCCCTTCGGTTTCTCGGTGTCTGTTCCTTGCTCTTTCTCTTGAAGCCAGGGGCCTTTGCTATTCTTATCCCGTAAGCTTATTGTTTATTGAACGATGTAGCACATGAATTCCTAACATGATGCTCAAATCCGCTTGCCTAATCAGCAACACCCCTTTCGAAATTCAGAATACGCGTTCTGGGTGGCCTGGGTTAAACAATTAGACGCTCCTCATTTGAACTACCGTTGCAGGGTAACGTTGAACTACGTTGCAGACGGGGACTTAGCCAAGGAAGGCTAACCATACAGCGTTTCTTTACACGAAGAAATTTTAGCAAGTAACATATCTTGACGGATTATCACAACGTTTCATTTTTTTAGTCATTCAGTGCATTTATCTTTCTCACACTGGTGTGCTCGAAAATAGAGAAGCTGTCAGCGCAAAGAAAACGTATTTGTGAGAAAAACAAAATGCATCCCACTACTCCATAGTGGTCCACTAATAATGAAGGGCGGCCAACACGAATGCAAAATTTCGGACTGACGGAACCAGTAATTATGAAAGACTAACTAACTATAGGGAAAAGCCCAGCCATAAACTCTGGGTCCTCATTTTCTTCCACCGCTCGTTAACCTTCGTCGATGGTATTGTGAGTTTTCCTACACGGATTGCTTAGGCGGGCACTTCGTTGCAGCTTTTGATATTCTATGAACAGAAAGTAAGGCATGAAGTGAACATTAGTTTGCTGGCACAGCCGCATTTGCTCTTTACAGATGTAGGCAACGCACATTGGCTTTTGCTTTCAGTGTTGGAAAATTGCGAATGACAGATTGAAGCTGTCTGAAGGAGAGTGAAGCTGAAAAAACGAGACATCCCACCTCTAGAGAATGCCTTGCTGGGACCAGCTAGCCTACGAGATTGCGTCGCGTGGGTGATTAAGGTTAGATTAAGGCTGCCTCACACGAGAAGCACCTTAGTCGGCAGCGGCCCATGAAGGAACGGGAGGATTTCGGGCCTACTTATTCACAGTGTCGAGGGAAGTGCACTCTGCGTCACCAGAGAATTGCTTAGAAAGTCTCTTCACAAAAGTTACCACACCTGTGCATTTTTGCCTTTTTCGCATGCTTATTTATGCAACTGCTGGAGCAGTGAAAATAAACCAGGACCCTCAGGATGCAAAGAAGCTTACCTACCACGCATCCTTGACTGATGGAATGAGCACATTACTGCAAATGGCAGTGTCATGCTTGCGCTTTTTCAGTCAACTCTTTTTTTACTGATGTAGATTCTACAGTTTTTTCCCGTTGTTAACTCCAAGTGCAGTACTATCATGATCGTCCAAAGGTTAGGTGTAATAAAAGCCTATGTCGAAAGCAGCATACCCCCATCTTAAATGCAAAAAAATAAGAATATAAGTTCACAGGCCTAAATATACGTAGCGGCGAATAATATATTCACTCTGTAGACGCCTACACGACCTTAGCCCTGGTAGTTGTTAACCTTGACTGATCCGCAGTATTTCGCCTTTATTTTTGTTTCCCGTCGCTGCGTTTGCCTCCGCATTTAGGGAAGCTGATTTTTGCCGTAGGCGTACCTTGCCTCCTAAAAATTGTAAACGAGCATTAGGCTTGTCTTCCTTCTACTGAATACTTCACCTGAAATAATGGTAAAATAAACCTTTGCAGCAGAAGCCTTCTGTGGAAGTCTTAGCCTGCAAAGATTTATTTTACCTACTGTCATTGCTGATTTCCGGGGAAAGTACTTGCTCTTTCACAAATAGTGTAGTGTAAATTATCGATGTGTTGCGTAGGTGTCTCCTAAGACGTCAGTATTTTGGAATGCACTGAACTGCAGTGCACATAACAGCAATAGAAAAGTAAGCAGGATTTGTGACTGCACATGGTATTGTAATCGCATGTGTTGTTCACAGATAATACTTGGTAAAGTTCTTTCTGTTTGTCAGATGTATGTATGAGTGCTTGACATAAACTGGACTGAAATATGGATTTGTCTTTTTCATAATAGCACTGTTGCTAATGGAACTATTGTCCCTTTCGTATATTGTACAGAGCAAATTACGATAATGATACTGTGAGAAGGTTACAATATCTCAGCAGTGCTTTGAAATGATGGTGACCAGGAGTGGTATATGCAGACGAAAGTGGTATGCCCATTTTAACGCAATGTTTTGAATCAATGCAGAGGTTCATATAAAATTTTCTATGCAAATGAAAGACGACACTGTGTATCACGAGTATTTTTTATGCCTAGGGTGCTTATATTTATATGGCCAACTCCCAAATTTTTCATTAGGTCAGCTATTCACTCTATACTCTGTGCAAAAACAGTGCAAGGAATATAAAAGTATTCATTCTTGTCAATGTATATCACATAGGTAATGTCTGAACTAAAGAATGAGACATCCTAGAGGGAAGTAATGTCAAAAACATAAAATAACGTAATTCACAAAGTCACAAAGCCCAATTTATACTCATTGCTATGCATTTTGCAGCTTCACTTTTTACGAAATCAGCGAGAAAAACGTTTATTTCAGAACAGTGTTTCGAGCGATGCTCCATCACTCTAAGGTATTCAGATTTGAGAAAAACGAAGTTTCATGTGTGCACTGCGTACGCCAAAGGGCGCGTAGCGCACATTGGCGCGGCATTTAAACCTTTGAAGCGGCTGTGCAAAGTCGTCTTTCCGCAGTTTGTTCTTCAGAGCGCAGTAAATTTCGCTGTCTAAAATGTAAATTTGACGTTTTTTGCAGGTTATTCTATCATCCTTTGAAGAGCTCCGAACCACGCACATTATAAAACCATAAAAAGCCGACTTCAAGTGGTCGCTTCATGCGGTGTAAATGCAGCGATGGATGGAAGGATGGATAGATGGATGGATAGATGGATGGATTGATATGACTGTACCCTTTAGATCGGGCGGTGGCTCACGCCACCAAGCCGTAATACTTAATGAACCAAAAACTAGATTTTTTTTCCTTTAAATTGTGAGGTTGAGGCTCGTACTTTGCAGTGAAGGGTTTAATTTTCACTCGTGCCTTGACTTTAGCCACCAATCAGATAACCTCCTTCTTGTTAATTCTACCCGCTTAAAGTCTATTTTGCCCTCCCTGTCTCTAAACCCCAGTGCTTTGAGAAACTCAACGCCATCATCCTGAACTATAGGGCGAAGCCCTTTACAGAACATTATCAAGTGTTCGGTAGTGTTCCACACGCAAGTGTTCCAAACGCACTGCATACCGTGTCTACCCCTTTGTATTTGGTCCGATATGTCTTGGTTCTCAATACTCCCGTCCTGGCCTCAAACAGTAGAGAACTACCCCGAGTATTATCATAGATCCTTTCCTCGGCAATTTCCTGCTTAAAAGTTCAATAGATTTCTAGTGCAAACTTCTCAATCATGTCGATTCTCCACATATCGGTCTCAGCTTCCTTCACCTTCTTCTTAACCAATAATTCTTTTTGGTGTGGCCCCCTGCTGTTTTCTAAGTATTTACCAGTCGATTTTCTGGTTCGCTTCCTCCATTTTGTATCGACATTCTTCATGTACAAGTAGCTGAATACTTTCCTAGCCCAACGCTCCTCTCCCATTTTTCTCTATCGCTTCTCAAATTTTATCTTGCTGCTAGCTTCCCTGCCCTCAAATGATGTCAATCCCATATCACCTTGTACTGCCTGATTTGGTGTATTCCCACGAGCGCCTAAGGCAAGCCTACCTATTGCACGTTGCTTAATTCCTAATTTTGCTTGACCTTCTGATCTCATACACAAGACCGCATTTCCGAACGTCAGACCAGAAACCATGACCCCTTTCCATATTCCCCTCAGAACATCATACCTATAGTAATTCCACAGTGCCCTGTTTTTCATCACCGCTGCATTCCTGTTACCTTTAGTGGCCACGTGTATATTGTGTTTTCTTAGGCACTCAGCCCTATTGCTTATCTAAACGCTCAGATCTTTGTATTTATCTGTTATATCAGGCGTGACCTCCTTATTCTAAGCTCACTTCCTTCATTATCAATAAAATCATGACTGCTGATTTTTCCATACTGAATCTGATATCTAACCTATATAAGCATAATTCGAATGCCATCTGGGCCTGTTAATGTACTAATATGAACACTCTTCTCAGCCATTACCCACTCTCGTTTGAAAATAGAGCTTTTGCGCCACTTGATTCGTCCTTGCCTATTGTGGTGCATTAAGCACTTCTTTGTTTAAATTTGTATGTCTTCTTGTTCTTATATATTCATTAGCTTCATCCTCTTGTATCTTGGCACCTTGAGCTGTAGTTATAAACCTCTGCTCTAGGCTCTTCTCATTTCTTAGGGAGTTTAGGTGGTTCCCAAATTTCGCAGCTTCCTTTCTATCTTTTTTATGTACTTTTCTCTATCATTTCTCAAATTTTTTATGTATTTTTCTCTATCGCTTCTCAAATTTTATCTTGCTGCTAGCTTACCTGCCCTCAAATGATGTCCATACCATATCACCTTGTACTGCCTGATTTGGTGTATTCCCGCGAGCTCCTAAGGCAAGCCTACCTATTCTACGTTGCTTAATTCCTAATTTTGCTTGAGCTTCTGATCTCATGCACAAGACCGCACTTCCGAACGTCACACCAGAAACCAAGACCCCTTTCCATATTCCCCTCAGAACATCATACCTATAGTAATTCCACAGTGCCCTGTTTTTCATCACCGCTGCATTCCTGTTACCTTTAGTCATCACGTATATTTCGGCTTGCCTTAGGTAGTCGGCCTCATTGCTTATCCATACGCCCAGATATCTGTATTTATCTGTTATTTCTAGCGTGACCTCCTGTATTCTAAGCTCACTGCCTTCATTATCATTAAAAATCATGACTGCTGATTTTTTCTTACTGAATCTAAAATCTAACCTATCTCCCTTATTACTGCAGACGTCTATCAATCTCTGCAAATCTTCCTTGTTGTCAGCCATTAGCAATATATTCACGGGGGTGAGAGAGTGAATGAAATAAATATATTTACTAAATATGCAGGGAGAGTCAGAGGCAGCTGCAGCCAAGATGGAGGTACAACAGCAACAACAACACGAGCATGGTCGCTTTCATCGTCTTCGTCGTCTATGATGCTCTTTCGTTGCCGATGTCGTGTAACATATCATCTGCGTACATCAATTTTGGTAGTGCCTGTTTTCGCGCCTTAACACTGGGTCCAATCAAGCCTGCTCTCATAGGTTTTTTTTAGGTAACACGATTTACGCTTCACTTCTCCCCAAACACAAAGGTTACTAACAGAATAACACACATTTTTCATAAATCTGAAAAACATCTCAAATACAGCGCTGGGCTCATGCATTGTGCATAGGATTGTCTTGACAGGAAACACC
>NW_023608416.1:0-30000 GCF_013339725.1 Rhipicephalus microplus | reverse complement strand
AGATGCGTGCAAACGGTATAGTGCTCAAGTTCATAGGGCAGCACGTCAGCTATATCCCCCACCGCACAAGTCCCTGAGCAACCGACAGGCAAACCCTCTGGCGGCAAGCTACAAACTCACACTCTTCCCTCTCCTCTCATTCTATCGCACTATCACCCCCTTTTCCTCAACTCAGACTGTACCCTTTGCCCTGAACCCATGCTTCTGCGATACACATCCTTTCTCACTGCCCGGCGGATCCTCCCCCGCGGGCCCTAGAGCACCTAAAGACTTGGGAGGATTGGGAGACCCTACTGCGCTCAGAGGACCCGGTTGAGCAGGACCATGGCGGCCGACCGGGATGCCAGCGTCATGGACCACCACCAAATGAACGCTTGAGCGCAAAGGGTCGTGCGGGGGGCCCGGGAGCCTGCGTGCTCCAAACTCCTCTGGTGAATAAAGTTTTTCTCCTCCTCCTCAGTTCACATGTCGTTGAGTCTCCCTGCTCGTGCACTCACCGGCGGGCGGCGGCTGTTGAGGCGGAGGCGGCTGGTGCCTGGCGAGGTAGTCCTCCTTGCACACAAAGCGGTGCTCGTCCAGCACGTACAGCTCCTCGCCCGTCGAGAGCTGCTTGCGACACACCAGGCAGGTGAAGCACTTCAGGTGGAACACCTTGCTCCGCGCGCGTCGAACCAGGTCCGTCGGCGAGATGCCCAGTGAACAGCCCGCGCACTTGGTGCCGAAGCGCCTGTACGAGAGGAAAGACAACGCAGACTTCTAAGAACAGAGATATATGCTTGCTATAGAAGTGCTGCTACAGTGGCGAAGGCATACATTAAGTCGAATACAATGCAATAGAAGTGTGGTGTTGTACAAAAGGAAACACCTTATAAAAACAAGCATGGCGCTATTTGCGGCATATTGCACACAACAACCACAACACCAAGGTAGAGCACAGGTGCACGTGTATTTGTTGTGAGCTGATTACTTAATGCTGTCTTGACAAGATTCTTCTTGCAACTCTTTTATTTTTTCTTGATCCCGATATAAAAATGATCAACCTGGCCCTCATTTGAATTAACGCAAATGTTCACAGCTTTGTTCTTGTTCATCATGATTGCACCATACAAACGGCATTGCGAAGGAATACAAATCACGCATTCATTATGCTTTTGCGCACATTTTTCATTCACATACATGACAGAAGAGATATAGAGAAAGTAAAAGTGCAGTATATAGACTCGCTTTCCGGGCCTTTGTCCGCTTCTTGTACTCTTCACCTACACTCTTAATCATGTCCTGGTCAAATGCAAGATATATACAGAAGGCCAAAGAAAAAAATGCCGATGTCCTGGTTACATCTCGCATTTTAAGCAGAAGCTGATTAAGAGTGTACCAGCGGGCCGGACCTGTGTGTGCGCTATACAATATATGTGGCACCCTGTTCCGCTCTGGTGTACGTCTCATCTCGTTCTTTCAGAGTCGTACAGAAAAGTTTCCACCGTAAAATGAGGCAATCGCGCGACAGTTTTCCTTGTTCAATAATCTCCTCCTCTACACTACTATGGCACAGAGCGAGAAGGACACTGCCTGTCCTCCTTGTAACAAACTCGAGTCGGTACACAACTTCTTTCAGCACTGTCGACAGCCACCTTCCGACTATAGACCTTCCGCGTGGAGCGTATGGGGGTTCACCCGTGGTCATTCGGCCACGACAACGACAGCTATGGGCTTGGCCTGCCCGCATGTCTGCGAGCGACCCCGGCCATAGCTGACCGGTCATCGGGCATTGTGGCGAAGTTCTAATTACGGCGGCGGCTCCCTTTCGGCGCGCGCCCACCGAAGATCGCGAGTGAGATCTGTATGGAACCTTGTGTGCACACAACTCTCGATTTACTGGACAGGGCACGCGGTGTGCGGGTGCTTGCTTTCCGTCTTTCTCCTTGCGTATAAACCCGAACCACACATGCCATATTCATTGAGTTTACTTTTATAACTAAGCATTATACGCGAGATCAAAGCATTCAACCGCGTCGAAGGGCCAGTGAATGCACCGACCGTTTGAGACTCTGGCGGAACAGTAGACTCGTCCATCATAGCGACAGCTTTAATTGAATTTCACAGGAATAACGCGTATCACTGTGTCTGGAATTGGCGAAACGCGTGCGATTCTTCATTGAAGTTACTACAAGAACTAGAATATACGAAATTAGAGGTTTATGTACTCGCATTTTACGAAACACACCGCAAGCCAGACTTGTTCGTAAGAGAGAGGCAGTACTGATGCCAGGAATATCATTACTGGTAAAAAGAGAGCAGTGAAGAGCTTTTACTAACCAATGAATAGCTTTAATGAGTTAATCCCTTGCATTTTTACTTTGTTACGGAATAAGTGTTTCTCCAGGCGCGCCAATGTGCGTCTGTCGTTTCCTAGAATCATTACAGAAAAAAAAAGTTGTTCGAGTGGTCCGGTGTTGCCAGCGATCGCAGAACAAACCGCCAAACAGTGGTCGCCCCTCGAGATACCAAACTATACCGGAGAGCTATCCAAACGCAGCCAAAGCCGCGTAAGCTCCACGCATCATTGCGCAGCACAGCAACGGAAGTATCAACGTGGCCATTGAAGAAGAAGCATTTGGGAAGGTGAGAAGGTGATGACGGGATGTGGGGGGAACTCTTGACAGTCTCGAAATTATGAACTTTTGCGTCTGTATAATACACACACACGTTCACACACAGAGAGGAACGCAAGGGAACATATACTTAAAGTATGCACATAAGTTCTACGGAATTCCGCAAGGTGGAGCAAGGGTCAAGAAATACGCGAATTATGATTAAACCACTCCTCCCCGTTCCAAAAGAAAAGGAAAACTCTACCTGAAAGAATGTAACTACGCTCGTAAATTGGAGTTAATAGACAAAGCCGTTAAACTCCCATAAGTATAGGTATTTTCCTAATTTCTACTCACAAACCAGGATAAATAATGCGCTGCAACACTCAAGGACGCTGATTCAAAGACGCTGAATAATACTAGGGCAGCAGGCGAAAATTGACGGGATTGATTCGTAATTGAGAAACGAATCCCGTCGATGCAAAAAAGAAAAACGAGTATACTTTAATTTAGGCAAGCATTCATGAAGCAAGAAATTAAGCTCGGTGGCAACAAAACCAGGCTATAGTGTTCCACACCACAGCGTGGCCCGAGATCATATTGTGGATTTCGTGCGTCAGTTGCCACAAACCATTATTATTCTTTCCACTTAGATCCTAAAATACGCTCAACGTGACCAATTTTATTCGGGAGGGAAGCCCTGCTGTGGCAACGCACATACTAGCATGATGAAGACGTCGCTTACGCAGTGTGTCGAATATAGACATGCCGAGGTCGGGCAAACGGGTCTCCCAGCTCGCGTCGTCACGTATGTATACACACGCTGATACAAATCTGCCACGACGCTTCCCCAGCGCGCGTGAGCAGCGCTGTCAACGGCCGCGGTTGCCGCTGCGTTGAATTATTATCGTCGCAGTCTTGCGCTGTTTCCTCGGCGCTTGTGCAGAAGCACCACTGAGGAGCTCGACCTATGGAGGGGGTGTACATGAGGTGTAATAGAAATTGCTTTGCCACACTGGCTGATGATGATCGTGTGTGTGTGTGTGTGTGTGTGTGTGTGTGTGTGTGTGTGTGTGTGTGTGTGTGTGTGTGTGTGTGTGTGTGTGTGTGCGTGTGTGTGTGTGTGTGTCGCGCTTTTTCGAACGTTGAGACGATTTTCCAGTGTTATGTTATGCACTGTTACGCATTCACTTTTACGGCGACAGGCTTTGAATACTGCGTAAGAGTAATACAAAGTGTTTTGTTTACCACTTTTTTTTTCACTCTTGTGAAATCCCGTATGGTGGAAGTATCCGCATCAAGATGGCGGCAATTTGGCTTTCATGGTTAATGAACTGTGCTGACTACGGTTGAAAAAATAAACAAGGAGGAAGCAACAAAAGGGACAAGACAGGGAGGTTAACCAGAAGGACATCCGGTTGGCTACCCTACACTGGGGGATTAGGGAAGGGGACAAGAAGAAAAAAACAAAGGAAAAGATGGGATGAATGAAATACGCCTTCACGGTTTTTCCATTAGTATGCACGCAAATGCATTTTTTTTTTTTTGCACAGGGTTCTTTCCAATGTAGACTGCAACGCTATTGCCGTGGTCCAAAGGGTCCAGAGAAATGCAAGGAAGCCGATTAACACGAAACATTAGCGAAATAGACGATGCACCAATTGAAATAATTTTTTTTCGAACCTTCTCTCTTTGTATGTGAAAGTCTTCATCCAGATTGGAGGCTTGCTCTTGACAGCTCATATTGAGTGCGACTAAATCCCCCCCCTCCCTTTTCCACCTTTTCAAGAACAGCCAACGACCCATCTCGTAGTCTATATACGCAATCAACGAAGACAATTTACCCGCTAAAGTTTACTAGTTCTGTGAGCTTTTTGCGAAGGGCATATTACGAATATCAATAAAAATAGATAAAAACCGTTATCACGAGCATGAAAGTAAAACTTGTGGGACTTGAGCTTTAGCATGCGTTACAAATAGATAGGGCCAACTAAATTCTTGCCTGGACGAGATCCCTAAAAATATCTGCAGATACTTACGCGCCGCTAATTGTACGCACTGTAAGGATACATCGTCGTGGTCCACTACGTAGACACATATATATACCACAAGTACGCACAGGGGGAGGGGGAAGGGGGGTCAAAAGTTCACAGGCCGCTATCTCATATATTCCTCTGGGAACGCGACCTGCGAACTTTTGACGCAAACCGTACTTAGAACGAGGAATACGATCAACGCTCACTGCACCGACGCTAAGAATGCGCGGTGCCTGTCGCCGGGCACAGAACGAAAGCTTTCTCCCTCACGTATCGGGTCGGCGCCTCTCTGTCTGTCGAGATAAATCAACTCCTTCGCGCGAGAAGGACTAAAGTCAAGGACCCCACGACGACGCAAATGTCTGCATAGAGTGCGTGCTCCTTCAACTCAAGGTCCATGTATAAACGCATGCAACCCGCTCTGAATGACGCTCCCGATATCAAAGAGAGCAGGCGTCATCTGTCGCTCCCATAGTGGCACTTCTCTGTGAAAGAACAAGTGTCGATAGCGTCATCGGGACGACTTGCTGTGTACGTTGCATCTTATTCATACGTCATCCACTATAGCACGTGTGTATACCTACCACGTCACACTGCCACATACAAACAGCAGGCGTAGCTCTCTGTTTGCCCCTCGAAATATCAAAGCACGTCTTCTGTGTATGAATAAAGTTTGTCTTGCATCGCTGGTTCAGGACACGCGCAAGTTTAGCTGGATCTGCAGTACCTTGTCTCGTATCTTGTGTACGTGGGTGGCACAAAACCCTGCACCGTGCTTGCTTTTGTGTATTCACACACACTATAGGCAGAATCATGCCGTCAAACTTTCGTTTTAAGCTGAAACAAATGAACAAGAAATGAAAGATACGAGCCATTATTCACTGTGCTGTCGTTGAGAAGGACCCGAGCGTCAGATTTCAAGTCGGAGATTAATGCGAGGACGAGGTGACGTAACGGGGGTGCAAAGCCTCATCAATTCTACCGTATATAGCTGCTGACACAAGGCGCAATTTCCGCACATGCTTCGCGCTGTCGCCATATGGTCATTCATAATGCACACAACCAGGAAAACTATTGCGACCCTTGTGACCCCAAATACTTTCTTCATTACCATCTGACTGCAACTCCCCAATTCACGCGTTCGTCTACTGACTACGTATATTTTGCGCACTGTCCATGAGCCTATACATGTTTGCGTGTATTCAAAGGACCCTCAAAATTATCCACGTTCTAGACGACATTAAGACGACAAAGAGCAGCACTCTGAGGTATGCTGCTTTTACACGAAGTTCCAAAGCAAGGTAGAACCTCACGTCGCTTAGTACATAAGTGTATAGTGTGTTGTTCATTTTTCTCCTGCCCGTAGAAAAAGATCACCGCTGAAGGGCGAAACTTTTAGACGTAAAGGCATGGAGACAGGTTATCAAGCATGAGCACAAACTACCACGTGACTAAATAAATTAATGAATAAATAAATAAACGACCCACGTACTGCATGCGGCCACGTTGTCATCGCAGGATCAAGCTGCATGCAGTTGGAATATATAAACAGTCCGGCATTCTTGCCGGTATAATAATTGCCCGGATGAACCGAATAAATGTAGTTGTCAAGTGTCCCATCTAATCATTTCAACAGAAATAAGTTAGAGCATCTCCCTCTTTTGCGGAATTCGCGCAACAACTACGCAAGAGCAATAAGCGCTCAGTTTTACAAAGTTGGCCTCGTGCAAACAAACCTAGAAGGTAACGGAGTGCATAAAGAGGCAGTAAGCGGCACCAGCGGCAACCCGTATATGCGCTCGCGCTTACTATACGCGCATCCGTGAAGACCTCGCAACGTCGACGTACCCGAAAGACGGCGGCAGTTAGTGAACGACGCCAAGAGAAGAAGAGTGCGGGGCGTGATTTGCGGCCCCTTCCAGCTGCGCGGGTTCGGAGCACCGGGTACGAAAGGGACGAGCAGCAGCCGCGCTCTCAGAACGAGAAAGTTGTGTTTAAAAAAAGAAAGCTAAAAAAAGAAGAAATCCTCGCTGTGAAGTGCGGAAGAAGAAGACCTGCCGTACGCACACCCGCGCATATCGGCAGCCTCTTCCCTTCTTCGACGAGAGAAAGAAGACGTGCACGCGGTAGCGCGGGGCAAGAAATCACGCCGATGGTGTCTGCCTGCAGCAGCTTTCGCATCCCAGCGCGCCGAGTGCTTTATAGCGACGAGCAATTTGAAAAGGTCCTTGCGCATAAACACCTTTCAAAGGGTGTCCCCCCTCCTTCCTCTTCATCCAGCAACCCTTTGGCGGGGGGGACCTCGTCTTCTTCCTTCAAGCTTTATCGCCGCCACTGCCGCATCCGCGATGTTTATGGAGCGGGTGTTCGTGCTGCGTTTGTGTGTATATACGCGCACACACGCGCGAGCGCCCAAACACCGCGTATACGAACAAGAAAAACGCGCGGGAAGCAAAACAAAACAAAACAAAAACCACCGAACGTGTGCCATACAGATAGGCACTCTCCGTCCCTGTCTGTGTGTGTGTCTCGCGGCGCCGTTTGCCACGCGCTGCTCCTCTAAGCAAGAAGGCTCGTCTTCGCATCGACTCTCCTCCGGCTGTATAGACCCTCCTCGCGTGAGAGTTTTTGTGCTTGACGTGAAATCGTATATTTTCCTCCGTAATGCTCTCGACTCGCCCGAGTCTTCCGCCTCCTCAAACGCCCTCTACAACTTCTCCGAGTCTAGGCCTCTCGCCTGCAGGCCTTCACAACATCAGCAACAGAAGCTGTGTACCATAGAAGACCGTATCCGGTCGCTTCACGAGCTTGTGTATATCTGCTCTACGACTTAGGTCGTGCCAATGTGAATGCGAGGTTGAGAAATCTTGATATTGCACCCCTCCACTCTTCCCTTTTTGTGAGCTGTTTATACAGGTGGGGTATGCATGCGGGAAAATATAGCACCGTTTATTTGGCGAGAAGACAGTACGATGTGGATTCTTTAACTATTCGTTTCTTAAGTACCTTCTTTTTTTTACATTCACGCCTTCACGCTCGGATCCAAATGACGGTGCTGCTTGGTGCTCTCAGAAGAAGCGACGAGGTTTATGGCAACGAGAGAGAAGGAGTTTTAAACGATGTCGTGTGCACAGAACAGACGCACGCATCGAGTCTTCGGTCGCGTATTTTTCACTTCAAGGCGAGAGAGGTCGAGGCCTTTGTTGAACTCCCTTCATTCTTGCCAGAGTACTTATTTGTTTTAGGGGTAGTGGACGGGAGTAATGACCACTGTTCGACAACAGAGAGTGCTTCGTGAAAGGACATTAAAGAGAGCTAACCGGCAACGGTGTCAAGGAAAGTATAGGGCAAGTGTGGTGACTGTGGGCCTTTGTCAAGCTGCCTCTTTCGAAGAGCAGCTTATATCTACAGCTGACCTTCATCAAACTATTAATGAAAAATAAAACTTTATTATTATTATTATTATTATTATTATTATTATTATTATATTATTATTATTATTATTATTATTATTATTATAGTACGAACCTGCGACCTTCGAAAAACGCTTCCGAGACTCAGTTCGTATCATCGAAAGCGTTAATCGAAGATCGCAGGTGGGTGTACCACCTGCCAGCGGCAAGTAATCCTTCCGTCCACTTTTTTTCAGATTTACATCACACTTGCTACCGATAACGTGCGCGATAAGTTTCTTGATATGTTTGTTTGTTAGTTCTCATTATTACTGTGTCTAACTAAAAAATCAAAGCCCCTAAATTTCCATTTTTTTAAATGATTGCGTTCTAGGTACATCAAGCGCCCAGCAGTCCGTTTGTGGTGTGTCCTAAGTCTGCCCCCAGTTTTGCAGCAATAGAGACAGTGCGCCGTATTCTTCTCACTTTCGTCCAGATTGCACCAATGCAATGCTCGAGCACACCATCAGGGTCACCGAAAATTTCCGAAGTGTTTCAATTCTATAGTTGCTTGCAGGTGGTGCTAATTCGCCCGACAAGACATGCGACTTGTGACTCAGTGGTTGGCGCTTGGCGACGGTTGGTCTTACAAGCCCAGAATTCAAATGCAGCCATTGGAACGTTATAAACTGTGCAGTCGTCAGCAAGCTTCACAGGAACGCTCCACAACGTGTCCCGAAAAAAAAAAAGTTTGATTGACGCTATAGGGCCGCGTAGCGTTGGGCTTTGTCGCTGAGATGTTGCCCATACATGCCGACATACTGTCGAAACGTACCAAAGTGTTATCTCAGCAACAGTGCGCAGCGCTTTGCGGCTGGCATCAGTCAAAGTAGTTCGACTTGCTGACGGCGTGCACTGCCATTTTTTTTTAATGAAAGGGAACACACGAGCGCGTGGTCTGCGCGCTGCGGTGGCCGCTTGCAGCCTCTTGCGCTATCGTCTTGAACGGGGAGAGGGTTGCATTCTTGCAACCCGTTTCACGCCACCAAAGAATAGTTGTTTCGCTTGCCACTAGATGACGCGAAGAGAGGCTGTGGTTGCTCTCTATACCGCTTCAATGTGCTGCAAGCAGCCACCTAAGCGAGCAGGCCACGCACTCGCGTGTTCTCTTTCATAAAAATTGGCAGTGTGCATATTGTCTGTCCTTGTGAGCTGTCGTCACTGGTGCGCATGTGTGTAGGTGTGTATACAATATCTTGGGCTTCATGTGCGAACACCAAGGCATCGTTATGAGACACACGATGGTGAAGGGCTCCGGAAATTATGACCATTTTGAGTTCCTAATGACGTCGCACAGTGCATGGGCATCGACACTTCCATTGAAATGTGAACAGCATGGCGGGCGTAGAACTTGCGACCATCGGGTCAGCAGCAGAGAGCCGTAATGACTGTTCCACCGCGGTAGATGTTACGTACGCATGTGTGCGTGGTCACTGGCAATTAGACACCCAGTCCGTATAAATCCAAGTGACGGGGTGCTATCGCCTGGAACGAACATGTATGACTGATCGAATATCATGCGCCCTTCAAATAAGGAACCCTTCCCTCAGGTTTCATCGACACATAACAGCTGATGCGTACAAGGCGCGCGACCAGCTTAGCGACCTCGAACAGAAGCCGCTACACGCGTGCACTGCAAACTACTGCGCCTGCGTGATACATGTATTTGTGCGAGTCTGGTTTTGTTACTGCTTTTATTTTTAACGCGTTCATATACATGGTTCAGAGTGGTTACGAGGAGAAGACGGGAGCGAAGTGAACAAAAAAAAATGTAAACACAAAAAGAGAGTGGTCGGCGGATGAAAAGCGGGGCGAGGGCGTATAATTGATCGCCGCGATCTTGATAGCCTCCCCACCGATCATTCTCCGCCGCGTGCGAGCCTTTCGAAAAGGAGCGCATTCTTTGACACTTGCGCTTTCTGCGGCGGCTGCGGTGCAATAAAACACGTGGCAGCAACTAGAACGTCGAGCAATAACAATAAAATAACGCTATATCAAGGAGGGCGTACGTGTGGTGCATAAACGGGCTATAGCCACACCCGTGACAGAATAAGGGAGTAAAAGCACCACATAAACGACGCATGAAGAGGGCAGAGAAACGAGAAGGATGCGTCGCCTCCTGCAAGCTCAAAGTTGCGTGTTGTGTACATGTACTTACAGGCTGCGCGGCATCGGAAGCGCTCCAGAGAAGCATCTAAACCATCCACAAAGACGAGAGTGCAGCCGCCTAACCTGCGCAGATGCGACAGCAACGCCTCTCCATCAGGTATCTCGGCATGGTCATCTTTGATGAGCTCCGCTCCCGTTTCTCCGATGTATATACCTTTTTTTTTGCGTGCGCACACTTGTTTCGTTTATCTTCGCTGCAAGCAACGACGTCAGCTCATCGTCTTCGGCGAGAGATGCACGATAGGCCCGCCGGCGGCAGTCCTGGACGAGCCGCGAAGCTTCCAGTCAGCGCGGCAACAACTTGAACAAGAAGCATGGGGTGAGGGTACGGTGAACGAGGCTTCGGCATGCGGCCGCTACTATATATATTATGAAACTACCCACTGCCTCCTCGAATGCACCTGTCCTTCTTGTTCTCGGTCCGGCCTCTGCAACGCCTCTTAGCCTCCGAATCTTCTGCATAGCTTTCGCCGACGTGTATATATGGACGCTCGTTGGGAAGAGCGCCAGGAAGGAAGCAAGGTCGCCAGGGGCCCTCTTCGCTCGCGAGATACCGACAAAGATGACGCCCACGGCACCGCGGCATGAAAGTTGCCTCGCTTCTTCAGCTGAGGTGGACGCCGCCAGGCAGGCTGCTGCTGCTGCTGCTGTTCTACGGTTTGTTGTCCGTGCTCAGGCCGCTCCCATTTCGAGCCGAGAGCGAGGAGAGATTGCTTTTCTTTCGGCGAAGCGGGCCCAGGTAGCCGCGCCCATTGCAACGCTGCTCTGCGCACGCTGGTAGTGCGCCTATCGTGAAACCTCGCACGTGCGTGTGCGCGCCTTGGCTCAATTTAGGGCAGCCTACAGCTCGAACGCCCCGCAAATGAGCCCAGGTTGGAGCTCATTGGACGAGACGAGCCTTGATGCGCGCGCGAGAGCGAGCTGGTTGGTCTGCATTGGGCGTTGCTCGTAGCCGGTAGCCGAGTATGGGATCCCGGGCACGATACCGGAATGGGCGTATACACGTAATGTACGTGGCCCGTAGAGATTGAACGCGTACATGAGTACGGAGATTGAGCTCTGGGGAGGAGTCGGGACTCTTGAGAATCTCCCAGGCTACGGATGTCGCGGGGCCGGTTACACGAGGTAGACCTTGCCGACTACTGAGAACCCATCGGGCTCGTAGACACCTCGCCCAGCGCTGTCTGTCTTTTGCTGTGATAAGTCGACAGCTACAGCCAACATGTGCGCTCAGAGAGTCCTGTATTCAAGCACATGCCGTTATGAGCTGCCTAATGAATTTAAACGAAGCTCGAAGAGCGGCGACAGGCGTACCATAGTTGGTGCATAGCTCAAAAGTTGAGAAAACAGCACGAGTCCAAAATGAAGGAAGGTGGTACGAGGACGCCCCGTGTCACCTTCGGAAAAATATGAGTGGGTATAGAAAAAAAAAAAACACAGCATATCCATGGAGTGAATGATGATAAGTGGGGTGAAGCGTCCATCAGCTCGCCCGTGCTTCCGCCTGTCCGTTCGTTGTTGCTTCCGTCCGTCCGCGCGACCATCCATGCGTCCATCCGTCCATTCATGCGTCCGTCCGTGAGTCCGCCCATCCATCTGTCTTTGTTTGTTCGTATGTCCATCAGTCCGTACGTCCGCGCGTCTATCAATCCGTCCGTCCATCTGCTAGTCTGTGTGTCCATCCATCCGTGCGTCCATCTATTGAACACTCCAAGAACCGCCATCTCCCATCTCGAATACCCTGCGGCACATACCCGCTCTAGAGCGGGTATGTGCCACTGGTGGCTACGTACTAATTCATACATACATACATACATATATACATACATACATACATACATACATACATACATACATACATACATACATACATACATACATACATACATACATACATACATACATACATACATACATACATAAACATACATACAAGGGATGGACAGACGGGAGCGCTTATCGCTCCCTTCTGTCCCTTCCCCTGTCCTATGTTTTAAAACGCGCTACGTCGATTAAGTATGTCTTACCAACATGCCCAACATGCCCTGAAAGAAAGGCTGCATGAAATGCAGGAAGGTGGCGAAAGCCGTAGTAAAGATCCTGCACTTTTGTAAAGCCGAAGGATGGAGGTGATTTATAACACTCGGCTTGAACAACACAATCGCAACACAACATTAATGAGAGCAAACAGAGAATAATGCCATGGAAATAATAGGGGATGTTAGAAATTACAGTGTAAATGATAAAAAAAACAAAGTGCATGAAAAAAATGAACCTGCCACCGAGAGGATACGAACCTGAAACCTTCCAATCGCGCGCTATTCGAAGGTCGCGAGATAACTTTCTCATCCACTTTGTTTCTTGTTGTTTACACTACAATTGCTTATATTAACATTCCCTATAGTTTTCTTGGCATTATTGTCTGGTTGCACTCATTTACGTTGTCTCTAACAGAGATAAATTGGCCCTTCAAATTTACACTTTCCTTCATACAATTGCAACACGCATTTTTAGTAAACGTTGAAAGGGGGAGATCCAGACGTGCACCATACCTGTTGTTTATATAGATGTTATGCGACATTATTTTTTGCTAGGCACATAATAGTAGGCCATCCAAACCGGCATTATAGAACGGAGTTCCGCACAACGAAAGTAAAAAATTTAAGGACCACGAAGCACAACAAAACTAGAATGTTGGAGCTGCTTGTAGAGGCATCTTTGAATTTTGATTTCCGGGTGTTTATAACAAGCGCTAACAGTATGCACTATGAAGATCAACCGAGAACACTCACAAGTCGTTGTGAAATTGAAAGTTTTCTCCGAACTACAGTGGTCTCTAAACTTATGACACCGACTACACATCCGGCAGGAGGAGAGCTGCGATGAATTTACATATTTGCAGACGCGACGGTTTCTTGCTTATGCAAGCTAGAGAAGTGAATCCCTCTATCTGTTAATTCGAGGGATACATAGCATGGAACGTTCCCCGTTTAACTAACGTTTATTTCCAAGTTGTTTACGTAGTTTCTTTCTCTACAGCTCACGCATCGCGTGTCTGGCAAAAAGAGAGAAAACGCGGGAAAAGGCCTGCAGCGACAGCCAACCTGTATCGCGGCATTCCTGTTCACAGAGCGAGCTTCGCCTGCGTGTTTCCGCTGCTACTGTTTTTTTGTTGCACAGTCGGCCAGTGAGCTTTCTGAGCAACAAAGACCTACCGAAGGGCACAGCGCGGCCGCGATGAATAAATTGCGCTAACCAGCCCGGCGCAATAAAACAAAGACCCGCTTGTGCACGCGAGCGACGCGCGCATGCGGCATTCTTCGGCAATCAGCCGCGCCACCCTTTGCCGAATCCTTTTGTTTTTCGGGCGGAACTCGGCCGCGAGGAAACGCCGTGTTGGCGGGCCTCTTTTAGAGCAAAATTAAGACACACCGGGGAGCCCCCCTTTTTAGTTAGCGGTATATAACGGGCAACAAAAACCTCACCGTATGCAGTGTGTGGTTCGGAAGCGAAAGGTGGGCACGTTGTTTCTGAAGCTGCACACGCGAGCTTTCCAAGCGAGTTCCACGTTCCCACGGACTCTCATTTTGCTCATATCGTGTTCGACAGCCTGAACGCAGTAGGTTTTCGTCTATTGTTTGTGTATGTGGACTTCGCGCTCTTTACCGAGGGCGCGAAACAGTGCTGCTCGCGCCAAACGGTTCACAGCAGCGATGTGCGCGTGCATTGGGGAAAGAATAAAAGCTGCGTTCGTTAATAAGCTCCCGGTGTAGAACGCTTCGCGAGTATCTTTATTATATGGTATACAGACCCGCGAAACTCATCGGGATCGTTTTGTGCAGACTCCAGGCACCTGCGTGTGTTTGTGTAACAAGCACAACGCCGTTTCGCACTCTTTCTTCCTTTGATGGTGAGAATAGGCTTTGGCCAATCGGCTAGTTCCAAGTCTATGCGGATGTTGTATATGAATGATCACATTAAGTAAGAAGTGGCACGCGCGCCATGCATATATGATACGCATTAGAACCGCTTGCGCGCTGGTGTTTCTAAAAGAAAAAGAACTATAGGTTCAGAAGCGAGTTCAAAGCCTCTTTTTTTTCTTTTTTAATCGTTTCGTGCCCTGATATGTCTTAACCCCATAGCCAACCGCACTGCTCTATCCTGCCGCTAAAAGCCCCGGTCAGATTCTGGTGGGCGTATACGCATACACTAAAAATGTTTGTACTTCGAGGATGCGTGGACTGTGAGAGACGACATTGTTTCCGAAGGCGAAAGGCTGCAAAATATATGTTTCTTCTAATAGAACTCAAAGATCATGCATGTGGAAGAACGCGCGGATTTGGCTCTCGGAAGTAAAATCAATTACGGAACGGCGCGTGTTTACAAAACAGACCGAGTCTCTCGCACCGCGTACAATTACAGAGGGCCAAATCGCACGATGCCCACGAGAAATCTGGTGCTCTTCTTTTCATGCCTTGTAGGAATGACGCCGCTCCTTTCAGCAGTTCAGGGAGCTTGCCTTTGTTTACTAGAACAGTGTGCCCGTAGCTTATATTCTAGTTTTTAAAAAGCAACATTGCTAAAGATTTCTACTGTTATATTGGTACATGTAAAAGTTTTTAAATCTGATACGGATATCGAGTTTGGTACTCGCACACGAAGGCACAAATTTTCGCATCACAACTGGGATGAGGCACGGTCATCGAATAAGGTGGAAATGGGTGAGGTACCTTTTCTCCTTCCGAAATTTTTCGGTTTTGTATGTGCTTACATGCACGCACATTACAGACGTACACATAACCATAACGTTGTTTCAATGCACCTACACCTCTTCTCCCCACCCTCGAATAAGATTTCTGCCTATGCCTTGGGACATATATAGTTTATTGATTGATTGATTGATATGTGGGGTTTAACATCCCAAAACCACCATATGATTATGAGAGATGCCGTAGTGGAGGGCTCCGGAAATTTAGAACACCTGGGGTTCTCTAACATGCACCAACATCTGAGCACACAGGCCTACAACATTTCCGCCTCTATCAGAAATGCAGCCGCCGCAGCCAGGATTTGATCCCGTGACCGGCGGGTCAGCAGCCGAGTACCTTAGCCACTAGACCACCGCGGCGGGGCGGACATACATAGTTATAAAAAATAAAAAAATCACCGTCCAAGCACTCAGTACAAATGCTTAACCACTGAAAGCTGAAACGTGCCGCGCCGGTGTTTCGCAGTGGATTCAGCCCGATGCTGCACTGAAGCCATTCACAATTATTCGTTACATGTTCGTGCTTCCTAATGAAGGTAAACACCCGTTTGACTTGGGTTTACCATGGTGTTTGCTTCACAAGCCGCATAGAGACGTCGCCGCCCAAGACAAAGTGCTGCTTCGTTCACCCCGGCGAACGCGGTTCCGCAATGATCACGTTGACGTTGTTGTGCCCACAACGCCACTTGTTCGGTGCGCAGTTGTTCCAATCGCTTGACATCGCGAGATGACTCGGAGACGTGGTTTGCAGGGCCTGCCTGCCACCAGCGCTTGTATTCCCGTTAGCGAATTAGCGCGGCTTTGAACGCTGCCGTATCATCAGTGCGCAGTTCCTGGTGGCACTCGGGCTCCCGGGCCTGCATGCTTTTGTGCCCGAACCTGCGGATGCGAGCTCATTCATGTTTCCACTGTAGGTGCTTGCACGCGTGCCACGGCGACGACAGGATGGACGACGTCACTCAAAGCTCAGCCAATGGCTCACGTGTTTGGCTAAGACGCTGAGAATGACGTAACTGATAGCACTGCCAATGAATTCCACTCATTACACCGATGCCGAAAGGTTTTTCGTTTCTCCTATATACAGACAGCCTTCGCTGCAAAAAACAAATGCTAGCTAGGCGTGAAACCTGCGGTCCCCTCAGCTCAATCTTTGTGGTTTGCTTGAATGAGATTCTCGATGCCATGCACGTCATCGGAACTATATAACAAGTATCACACAAGGACGAACACCACGCATAGGCGAGAAAAAGTGCGCAACGCCTGTTGACCGATAACAAAATCAGATAGACCACTCATCTGATCTCTCAGACGACGAGGAGGTATGTGTACATGATAAATGTGGAAGGCCCCGCCACGGGCGTGGGCATCTCGAAGCAACGCGAGCTCGAGTGTGCACTTAACGACGCTACCAGACCAATCAACCAACCGGGGCCGACGAATCCGTCGGGGGGGCAGGTCTAACGCGATCACCGACAACGCAATCATTTACGCTTCCCTTCTCGAGAGCCTCCTTCAGTGAGCAGTTTATGTACTATGTATATGTACATTAACGCAATACACACGAAGCACAGAGAAGAAGACCCACGCGGGGATTAAAATGATAAAAAAGCTCCGCAACCCCCTCATTCTCAGGCGGGGCAGTATTTCTGGGGCCACCGCCAAGAAGACTACCGCGTCCAAGCGGCCGGTTTCGCCCGGGGGCCAAGTTGTCTCGCCCGGCGGCTGCCAGTGGCTTGGCCTTCCTTCTTGGCTCGTCGACTCGGCCTCCGCAGTGTGCGCCGGACACACGCGCGAAAAAGAACGTCCGAATCTGGGTGCGGCTGCAGGCCACTCCTATATCTGCCTGCCCCGGCCGCGAGGCCCCCTGCTGCAGCCTGCCAGCTCGCCGACGAGGCTGCCAAACTCCCACGGAACTGCCGAGCGACGCCAGGGTTGCATGAGACGAACGAGCTTCGGCAGCGTACAGGCAGGGGCCACCTCTGCTCCCGCTACCTCCATCTTTCTTTTCTTTTTCTTCGCTCGGAAAGCATTTCGTGCCTTCTTTTCGGCGAAGTGTTCCAGGTGGTCGGTGCAGTTGGCGCGCTCGCGATTATTCGCGTTTCAGCCCCTGTGTAATCCGGCATGCCCAATTTATACGAAGCACGCCGAATGTATCTCTGCCGTGATCTGAATAAACCCTCTCCCCACTTCTGGGCCGACCTTTTTGTTCTTTGATTAAGCACTTGTCCGTCCTTGTGCACAGCTACAATGTTCAAAACAGCTGGAGGTATACCGGAGCGTTATCTTAATGGAGACTTCATAAAGGTCGGGTCGTTTATGCGTAAGAACTATAGTTATACACATGCAAATAAAGTACTGAAGTCTTTACGGAAACAACCTTCTGACAAAAAAAAATTGCCCGCAGCTTCCCCTCGGGGGAACACTGAGGAGGATGCGGACCATATAATTGGTTATCGGGGTGTTAAAGTGCGACTTACTTGGGTCGATGGCTAAATTGGTTAACGTGGTTGTGAAATGGGGTGTTAAATTGCGACTTACTTGGGTCGATGGCTAAATTGGTTAACGTGGTTGTAGGAGGGGGTGTTAAATGAGTGAACACGTACACACGTATGCGAAAGGGCGGCGCTGGTCGAAGGGACGTCGATCATTGTGTTTGTGGATTCGTTGGAATTCATTTCACCGCGACCTTGGACGTCGACGCGCCGTACAAACCAACCGACGAGCGGCAACTGAGCGAGCGAGCGCCGACCTTGAGTATATATACAGCACGACGGCGCATGCACTGTCAGCTGTTGAATGTTCTCGAAGCGCGACGCCACATGCGCGTCCACTGGAGAATCAGGAGAATTGTAGATGTCGAACGCGGTGTGTAGAGGAGGAAGGGTGCACAGATGGTGGAGGAGTGAAGCGCGCGCGGTGTGTAGAGGAGGAAGGGATGCACAGATGGTGGAAGAGTGGGCGACGGCGCGACGGCGCATGCGCGCGCGTCAGCTGTCGAATGTTCGAGAAGCGGTGCGGACGGCGCGGACGGCGCGGACGGCGCACTACAAGGCGTGAGTATAAGATGCTCCGCATCTAAAAAAAAAAGCAAGAAAATTGGCCGCATGTCTGCGTGCTTGGCTTCAAATGTCGTCGAAAGACGATGGTCTTCTACCGGCCTTCTTTCGTTCATTGCGTGTAGCATTTTCAGCGCAACCAAAGAAATACTAGGGTCTTAAGAATTGTGTATCTACGTATTTTCCGGCATATAAACACCCCACCTAACTCTTACGTATTGATGTTGGTTGCGCCTCAGGTATGCGTATGATTTGCTTTTTTAAATACAATGTTCACAGGTATGAATGCAGTGACGGGATGATGGTGGCTGGGTTTTTATAGCAAGCGCTTAAACATTGGCGCGGTGGCTAAATTGTGAGACAGACAGACAGACAGACAGACAGACAGACAGACAGACAGACAGACAGACGACAGACAGACAGACAGACAGACAGACAGACAGACAGACAGACAGACAGACGGACGGACGGACGGACGGACGGACCAACTTCTGCGTTCAGGTATTGCAAAAAGAGACTATTCTCTTCGAGGTATACGCCTATACCTTAAAGAGGTATAGGCGTATACCTCTAAGAGGTAGAGGTATCTAAGACGTGCGAGAAGCGTTTATGCAAATGTGACGCAGGGTCTGTTCGCGTTTTACCGAACGTGACTGCAACGATGGGCACGTTACCATGATTCAGGCATCCTGAAAGTTATCCCTCGGTTCAGTTATATGCATCCGTGATGAACATGATCGCTCGAATTTAATCGTTCATAGAGAGACGCGTTCACAAAGCTTGCACTTTGCAAGCCTGCAGTTGCTGCTATCGGCTCGTTGTGCTTTGAAGATGTTGTCCGATTTCCTTGATTGGCCACCGCCAGTATTTTTTCATATACTCGCCTTCACTAATAGTGTTGATGAATGTACGCGAAAAAGCGGCTCGCCTTATATGCAACCACTTTCGGAAACATTCAGTTTACCCTCTCTATGGTATTCTTCCGCGTCGGAATTCCGTGATTCGTCAAAGCTGTGCACAGCGCCATTGGTACGCGCCTTCGCTATAGTTGCATAGCCGGTCTATATTTCGGGATACTATTATACATAGTCGTAATAAATAAATAAATAAATAAATAAATAAATAAATAAATAAATAAATAAATAAATAAATAATAAATAAATAAATAAACTTGATCTCAAACAATACATTTGACATTCTTGTGTTTTAGCGAAGCCGAATCACTATTTATTTCGTTACTTGCAGTATACACACGAAAATACGAGTGGAAACGAGGAAAAAAATGTGAAGAAAAGGGGGGGGGGGTATTCCACTCCTGAAAGACTTCGGGGGGTGTTCTGACAAGACATGCGCCCCTGACCTTCGCTAATAAAAGTATCACCATCGTGATTAGCTGGGGCACAAGCTCTTATTCGAATGGCTCCGCAGAAACGTGGCTCTCGCCGTGAATACATCCCACATTTCTCCATCTCTCTTTCTTTTTTCTTTTTACGGCGACAGCGCATGGGCCTTTCCTGTCTTAATGTGATGAACTGAGGATGAAGGCTATTCCTCCCCTGCGCTTACCCGTGCACATCAGGCGCGCGGTGCCGATGGCAACAGTCCAGGAATTTCAATTGACCATTGTATATAACACGAACAGGCGTGTTCGGCATGCAGTTTCACGGAGCGATATAATTTGAAGCGACCGCCCATTCAAATAAAGCCTGCAATAAAAAAGTAATAAAGTAACGCAGCAAAGCCGGATTCTATACTTGTTTCGTCGAGCGATAATTATAGTAACGACTTCGTGCAATGCCAGGCAGCAACACTCCATTGGTGTGCGTTTTTCAAAGAAATATGATATCTTCGTGCGCAGGGAACAGTCCAAAAATTTTCTCGCAATCTTGTTTTCCTTTATTATATATATGTTTCGACATTCATTTCGTTTATAAAAGAAAATGGCCACCATAAGACACGAAGCGTGGACAAGAACTTTACATTTAATATTCATGGCAGTCGCTTTAAGAATGTCACCACTCACCACACGTGAAGCACCACTACGGCGATGCTTCTCATGCGGTGTTTTTGCTGATATAATATCATGCAATCGAAGAAATCAAAGAGAACAGAAGCAGGAGCAGGTGCGCCAATAACCCCTAGCGGAAAATAATTCAACAACATTTTCCGTATATGGTTGCTTTGTTTCAATGTGTGGCATTGTATTAATCTGTTGTCTTACATGCCAAAACGACGTTATGACAATGAGAAACGCCGTAGTGGAAGGCTCCGGAAACTTTGACCAGATTGTGTTCTTTAACGTGCACCGACATACCGCAGTACACCGACTCCTAGCATTTCGACTTTATCGAAAATTCGGCCACCGAAGCCAGTATCGAACCCATGACATTCCGGTCAGCAGCCGCACATTGCAACCAATTTAGGTGGCACTGGGCCTTGCGGCGTTGTGTAATAGGACCATGCGTGGTGTTGAAGGGACTTCCTCAGCCAATTTTTTATTATGTGAGGTACTAGTCAACAATTAGTCGATTGTTTAGGACGCCAGAAAATTTATGGATAGAGTAATCTACAGTCTGAAGTACCACCGATAAATATCCTGTATTTTCATTCATCCTCGCTTTTGTGGTATACAGCTGAAGAAGCGGACCTTGTACAACGTGAACACTGCGACTTTCATTTTTTAAAATAATATTTGAGAAGTTTGTGACTAGCTGAACATGTTTCCAAGGTGAAAAAAAAAGACGTTAGAACCGAAATACAAAAATGAACCACTAGGTCAGCTTGCCTCCATTCCTCGGTCATCGACGCTGCTCACCGGAGGACGAAATAGAAGTATATGGTTTGCAATTTTTTATTTGAGTAAATTAGTACAAAACGAGGATAGCAAACTGTTATTGTGTTGCTGACGAATGCACTGTATAGGGAGCTTGCACGAACGGCCGGCGGCGACGCTATGCACTTTGGGTATGCAGCCTTTTTTTTTTTATCAGAGGCGGCCGGGGAGTGCAGCAGCGCGTTGTCAGCGGCGAATTTCTTCACCCACGGATACCACACCTAGCCACTCGTCACGAAGTTGTGGCGCTCGAGGGTCTTTCTGGACTTTAACAGCTGCCGCGTAATAAAACTCGTCCTAAGAATTTCGTGAATATCGGAGCTGTCGACGCGTGCGGCAAGAAGTCCAATAGTTTGCGCGCGCGTGTTGTTCACTCTCCTTCGTCCATGTTTTTTTTTTCTCGCAGCCCAAATACGTGTTCAAGAATGCACCAACTTGCCCAAACTAAAGTTTTACTGCAGAAGTCCACGACAGTCGCCTGCAAAAAGCATGAATGGGTCCACTCAGCGAATTCTCGTCTCTTCTTCGCACCGCTCGAGTTCTTTCTGGCACAGCGTTGCAGTGTATTCCACCTGTGGCGCTGACATCGTGCACAAAGCTCCTTGTAGTAAAATTCGCGTTGTACGTGCACTCGATCACGCCCGCAAGTTACTCTAACGCTAGAAACACCACTGCGCTGCTGCACTTTTTAACCGCCTCTGACAAAAAACGAAAAGGCTTCCTACCCAGAATTCATATCGTCGCTGCCGTTCGTGCAAGCTCCCTATACCTTTCAAGCTCGAGCAACTGTTGCACCTGTGCGAAAACGACAGAGCTGCAAATCCAAGGTTCTGCATCGCGAAGAGATTGCGTTGACCGATTACGACAGCTGAAGTTATGGATGTATACACGCAGAGAGGATAACATTCTTTGGCGAATTTTTCCCTGCCCCAGAACACCAAGAACTGTCGTGTTATTTTGCCTTCTGGCTGTGAGGCAGAGTGGAGCAAGTCCAGAAAAAAATGTGGTGAAGCCATGGGGCAGACGAGAGGGTGTGGCGGGTAAGAATTTTGTCAAAGGCGAACATCGTCGTGCAACGTGCCCCTGCATGCATGGATCCCGCGAAAACTGTCTTCCCCGTCGAGCACGTGCTGCAGCGTGCAACTTCTCCGCACAGCAACGAGCTCGTACAGCGTGGCGAATCGCTTGCACGCTGACCGCGGCTCCGTTCTGGGAACGCCGCGTCCCGGGCCTCACGGGGAGCGCGGCGCGGCCAATTCTGAGAAGGAATCATCGCGCTCCGTGAAGTCCTTTTATACACGCAGGCCAGACTTGCTTCGTGGCGGCGGTCAGGCATGCATGTAACGCGCCAACCCGTTTGCCCAAAGGCAGGAACCGCAGGAGCGAGACGTTCCTCGTACACGGCGTGCGGCGTTCACACTAAACACACACAACTTTTGCCGGTGGTGGTTCGTGCTGCTCAGGGCATCATCCACGTGCGCTGACAAAACCTCGACAGAAGCCAGTGCCAGCACGGAGACCCTTCGAGGTAGCGTACGCTAGATCTGCCTCTGCAAGGGCAGTTTGCGCGCGCTAGTGGACCACCGCATTTTCTCTCCGCCTCCTCTCGCAGGGTTTTCAAACACGCGGGCCGCATGTGATAGTCCTCGTTCTATTTGTTTATGACTCTGTACCTGATTTTTAACACAGCCACGTGGTGCTCGCATTGTATTCTCGCCTATCGTGATTAACAGCTTTTCGTTCAGCTAAACTACAAAGACGTAGTAACTGGCTTTGCGCGTTGTTTTCGTGGGGCACCCCATGCGGTCAGCTTGCGTCGAAAGAGAACCCCCGCAACAAGAACGATTATACTTCAGTCGAGATGTTAGCTATTGTGGAGATCGCTACCAACATCTTTCCATCCCTTTCAGAAATGATCCATATATGAGATATCAGAAAGGTCTTCTTTCCGTCAAATGACAATGCGAGCTTAGATATTGTACAGCTCCTCCTCCCAGCCACCCCGCTTTTAATAGCTCCATATCCCGGCCCTTAGTGGGACTAAATTGCAGGACTGCGGCCCGCAGTTCAGTACACAAGGACCGCACCAGAGTGGCGCTCGACTGAGTCCGCCATGAATCGCAACGCCGTGGGTGGGAAAGGAGGCGAGCGAAGGGACACGCGCGACAAGACGCCCCGGGGGCACGCCGAGGTCCCCCCGTGGGTGCGCCCGACATGCAGCCGCTTCTGGAACTGACGCGCGGTGCCGATCAGTCCCCGCCCGAGTCGATCGCGGAAAACAAAAGAGCCTGGCGGGGGCCACTGCCGCCTCAAGTGCGCAGTCGCACAAAAACGAGCAAGTGTGTGCACGCTCGCGCTTGCAGAAGACAGCGAACGCCCGACATGCCATGCGAGCATATGCAAATAACAGTGACGAACGTGGCGAGCGTACGCGTGGCGGACGGAGGCTGTTGTTGGCAGTTCGCGCCAAGCGAAAGATTATGTATTGCGTGGCTAGATGTTTTAGCGCTGCTCAGGGCTGATATATAGTTTAAATTAGGACGTAAAATAGAACAAATATACAAAATTGGGCTGATGCGGAAGATTGCAGTACAGCGACACCAGAGAGATGTTCAGTTCCGGTTTAGGAAACATGACCAGCTATCACCTTCATTGCGGCATGCTTTGTTGATGGAGTAGTATGTCCTGTGGAGCTACTTTCGTAAGAATACTTTTTTATTTTTATTGTTTCATTTTGGTAAATATAGACACATGCGCCTCACGTCAAGCAGCATCGTGCGGCTGCCTTTCTACGTGGTGCAACTTGCTGTCTTGTGATGCCATTAGTGTCAGCCTTCTTGGAAACCACGTCCTCGAGAAAACCTTGTAACTGCATCGTATTTCTTTATTCGTATTATCCTGCGCTCTAACACGTTACATCAGGCGAGCTTGGCGCTCCAATTACGCGATATGATTGAAAGATAGGAACGAAATGTCGAACGTTTCAAGCTCGTTGATCGGCGTTGGTATCTCTACGTTACAAACTCGCCCAACGAGCGGAAACAAAGGACGCACAAGACTTCAGGTGTCGCCGGTGTAATACTCTGTATAAGCTTGCATGAACTTGTATCAGGCACGCAGACTCTTTGGCTTGCACGGAAACAACGTACGAAAATGCAACGCTTGCTCGCATTTTTTTTTTTTTTTTGCGGGGGGGGGGGGGGATGAGGAAAACAAGCTCTTTCGGAGAGAGCCGTGCCTTTCAAACGCCACGCCGAAATTGCTCCCCGGACGAGCTGTGACAAAAGGAGAATGCGGCTCGCCTACGTACGTATGCTTCAGCGCCCTCTTTCTTGCTTCCGGCCTGCGAACAAGTGAAAGCACACACGCGTGCATACACACACAGTCTTTCCGCAACCTCAACGTAATTGGACTTCATTCGCCGACGAGTCTGTACGCTGCTTTTCGCTTGCTTCTTTCGTTTCTTCAGTGGTTTCCTTGTTCGTGCGTCATCGTTACAGAGGCGATCAACATGCTCCGAAAGAGGCGCAGAGTGCATTACACCTGCACGGCACGAACCGACCGAATCCTGCCCTGCACTCGACGTGTTCTTCTTGCGCGAACGAGGAGAACTACGGAAGCGTTCCACTTTAGGGTGCGGATTTCGCTCCACACTCTCCGATCCACCACGCCGCTCATAGCGATGTTGTTCACGCAATGTATACTGCATGAATTTCCTAGTGAAGTAAAGAACGTCACACACTTGTCTGGAACGTCCGGGCGGCGCGCTACGGACTACCCACTTCGCCTCCATGGTTTATGGTTTGCGTATAGCCCACGTGTAATCGTGCATCCTTTGTGGTACAGCGCATGCGCCAACTTGTGCTACCTCACTACGCGATATAGACACAGTTGTTGCCGTTCGAAATGTGTCACTCCAGCGTTCTAGACACGTGTGCTGAGCTCTGTACATGCCACAGATAAAACATTTGCACTGACAGTTGTCGATACAATTAAGATATGGCCCGCACAGCATAGCAGAGACGATAAATGTCATCAATTAACCCGGCTACGACAGCATTAACCACGTGTGAGGCATGCCTTGAGCGTACTTTATGATCCAGTTTTATGGAAGAAAAACATCCTAACAGCCCGGGCTGCATAACGTCTTCGGGCTCCTGTAAAATTCAACTGAAGGCAAGTGAGCTTGTGGTGATTTTGACACGTCAATCACCCGATATTATTGTTACTGTTATCAGTGTTATCAGTATATAAATTGTAAATTACCTGCAGTCAAGCACTATTCTGTCTGTATGAAATGTATAGCTGAATTTGCATGACGTCTGTTTCAACCGTGGTTTCACCACGTTTACTACTCTCCAAAGGGAGTTTACGTGACTCTCTGTAAGGAGAGTGCTACATGTGGCAGGCAAGAACTCTCACAAAAGACTCGAAGGGCTCTTTTTTTCTTCTTCTTTTTGGACTGCATGTAATCGCGCCACCTTCCAGTTTGTATCGTTTTTGGTGTTACGAATCTGTAATCCTTGCTCACCCATCCATTTTTGTACAACGTGTTCGCCCCGAGCGCTTGTTTCAAATGTGTGCTAAGATATCTACGCAGGCGTAAGAGTGAAGTCGATATAAGGCATTCTTGCCTGGTTATAAACAGCAATACAGATAACGCAACCAAAGAGAACCATTGACCGTATACAGATAGCGATATATACCGCGACCGGTATCCTCGCAGCAATCGGTATTTGCAGTTTTCCAGGGACAGCCGCTTTGTCATACACACGCCGGCCGCCTGTCGTCCTCGTCGTGAGGCGCCGACCAGTGACACGATGGGGAGACTGCAGCAGCAGCACTTCCGAAAAATACAAAAATGAAGAAAAAAGTGCACGCTGCATGTGTAACGCTTCGATCACCAGGAAACTGCTGCGAGCGGCCGGGATTTGGCGTCGGCGGAAGCAGGGCGACGCGTTCTGTATCGCGGGTCCGCAACTGCTGCAACCCTCGACTCCAGCGGCAGTACAGCCCGCTGCGCATTCCCCTCCCGTGTAATCCGGCCGGATTGGGCCGCCGATATCCCTTCGTCTCGAAACGCCTCGGCACCGCTGTTAGGGGATTTGCGATCCGATTTGGAGCGCGCCCCGCCCCCGCTTCGGTCTTTGCCGCCTCCTCCCTCTCTTTCTCTGGGCTTCTGCTGCCAGTAACCCTGGGTCACTGCTAGGGTTAGCTTCCTCCTCCTACACTGTACACCAGTGTTGCGCATCAGCCACACGCCCGAGCCGGGGGGTTCTCGCCACAACACGGCAATGCTCCCACCCATATCCCCCACGGTCTTCCAGTTCCAGCCGCAGCACAGAAGGAGCCTGGATCGTGGACATCAACACCAAGAGAGGGAGCTCTCGAAAAACCCTTGAGAGGCAGGCGTGCTGTCCACTTTAGCTCTTCCGCAAACGCAGCCCCTGCCTTTCGCCTGCAGTAGTTTTGTATCTGGCTACCTAATCTTCCTGTTGACTCCGCAGACGGAGGTAACATGCCCTTCCCCCTACCCATAGGACTCCAACCAGCGGCTCTCCAAACATCTGGCCCGAACTGGCCTTTCCTCACTGGCATTGCGGCGTATTATACGGCGTGCGCGCTGTCACACTGGTGTATCAGTGCACCTGCGTATACCGGGTGAGAAAGAGAGAATGCAGAGGGAGAGAGTGTCTGTTAGGGAAGCCGCAATAGCGCTTCAACTGATTTTCAGCGCCCGTTGAAAAGGAATGGAGGAACGGCAAACACTCGACAGAGGGTGTAGCGGGTCACAGGAGCTAGTGGTGTCTGTTTCTCTGTTTGTACAAGCGAAGAAGTTTCGGGGCTTTTTCTTCGCTGCGGGGGAGCTGCAGGGTAGAGCGCACTCTACAGGGGGCTTGTTTGTTCAATCGGTCGAGAAGTTGTGCGCCTCTAAGAAACAGGGGAGGGGGCAGAAACCTGAGTGGCAAGCCTGTGCGCGGGGCACGACGCGGCCGAGAATGCTTCGCTATGGCCACGCAATGGATCTGAAAGTGCAAATCGCCCTCCACGCTCGTTCGTACGTTTAGTGTCGCAGCTTTTCGTATAACCACTCGCACGGGAGCTCGAAAGCACGCATAAAATAGTCAAATTCACTTGGGCTGACTAGGTGTACTGCCTATACGCTGTGAATATCCGGATAATTAATTACTACCTCTCTGTATGATAATCATGTAATGTCAACGCAAATATTTGTAGCTGTTGGGTTGGATGTGCGATTTGGGAAAATAAGTGACTTCTAGAGAAGGAGGTGTCCTGTTTGGTGAACCTTGAGATTGGGGAAAGATTCCATGATTTAGTAGAGAATGAAACAGAGAGCTACGGAAGTCTCGACTAGTATTGAAACATGGGGCCGAGTTTTCAGTGCACTTAAACATGACATATATGTTCGTTAGTGTATCATGTTTGTTTAATACATGCGCCTCGTGTTATCATATACTTTCAACTCCGCGGTATTGCACATTCCCACTAACGACGCAAACAAAAAGCGTGCCCTGAGAAGACTACCCCGAATGTGTTCCTTCTTCTGACCTAGTCGTATAAGCGTATCTATATCTGTGCACTATAAATATTGGTACAAATAGTTGAACAAATACGCCAACCTTGTTTTTTTTTTTGTTGTCTAACGCTTGCCTGGATGTGTTGCTTTCTCGAAGTACGCGAAACAATTAAAAAAGGCGAGTAAGCGAAAACGCCCACGTATACGTCGCTGCCCACGGTCACCTTTTTTCTTTTAACACTTCTTAAGCACCTCTAATAGAAAGGCAGACATGCCACCACTGATTGAACAAAACATGGTAGAAACCGTCAGAACCTATACCTCGAAACATGGCGCACACCTCACCCGCTCGCCTTCAAGACCGGGTTCACTGATCGTTAAGCATTAGTTTGTTACGAGTAACGACTTCGTATATTAGCACACTGCTTCTTAAAAAAGAGAGATCAAAGCATCAATTGAACGATCGAGTTGAGCAATCGCTCTTTTGAGTGAACGAAGATGCCCATGTCGAAGTCAAGTCGTTTAAACTTGATGCAATGAACTAGAAAGAAGAACACGAAGCGATGGCACTTTCAGAATGAAAATTACACCTTTGCATGCAATTGCACAATTATATATCTCTGATTACTATAACTGCATACAACTGCGAATGATCCTTCTCTTTTCGGTGATAATATTGTCATATCTCAGGCTTTAAGCACCGAAACTATACAACGCGATAATGAGGCACGCATTGGAGGGCTCCAGAAATTCTGACCATCTGCGGTGTTCCTTACCGTCCACCTCTATACATAGGCGAACGGGCCTCTATCGTAACGCCTCCATCACAATGCAACCGCCGCGGCCGGAATCAAACTCGCGCGACTTTTTGATGATCTCTCGGCCATAGCGTTTTGCATGAGAGCTTTCTGTAAAGTGCGCGCGAAAGCGCACCATGTCGAGTACGTTCTCTACGAGGCTAATGACGATGAAGGATTGAAAATGAGTCGAATAAGAGAAGGGAAGAAAGCAAAACGCCAAGAAGGGAGGTGTGCATGTTGCTCTTCAAGTGAGTGTGGGGAGAGGGGGAAGAAAAAGAAAAAGAAAAGGAGCGAGCCCAGCTGGCGGTGACAAACGAGCGATGCTGCTGACGTGATCGCGATGCTGATGGGCACCGATTAATCAACGCCCTCTCCCTGAACAGTCATCCGGTTCGCGCTGCATAAATCATGCCACGCTGCTCGCCGCGGAAGCTCTTTCCTCGACCACTGGTGTACACAGGCCCCGTTTTTCTTCAATTTTGTTTCTTTCTTTTTCAATGCCGCCTTCGGGCGGTAGCCAAGTCACGCCGCTGTTCGCTCTTCGTAATTGTCCCGCGCCACTTGCTTTTTCACCTTTTTGATATTTTTTCGCAATACTTCAAGGGCCGGCTGCAGTGCTGGATCGCACGTACTGCGCCATGCCGTTATAGCCACAACCCTATGTAGCTGCGGCTGCGCCTCAATGTGCATAATCGCCTCTTACATACCGTATCCTGTTCGGTCCGCGTAGCACATACATCGTGGTATCCATATGGAAAATGAGAACATCCTATTCTCCCCGTGTTTATTGATCATCCGTGATAAAGTGTTAAGATACTGACTGGCGCTATAACAGTACGCATTTCGAATGTCCCGCAAAATGTGTCACACCGGCACTGCATAAAGCCGAATTGTATTGCACTGTGTGATTCGTTATTCTCGATAATTGAGAAAGACTTCGATGAACTGTCGGTATTAACTCAGTGATGAACAAAGGCGCAGCGCGTTTCAGCTTCCCTGGCTAACCACCATGAGCGCTTTTCTTTCTTTTTTTCGGATCAGCCCAGTTACAGTCGCGGGCTAAGCATTTATCCACAAAGGTGCGCTTGCAAAATCCCAATATTCATGACCATACGAAGAGATTAGTGACATATACAGGAGGACGACGCAAATTACAGGACAATCGCATCTATAACGAACGTATATAGAGAAGCATAATCTCTTCAATCGTGTGACTTCAGAAAAGAAGGAACCAGGGTCACTGCAATTTCCGAGCGTGGCCCCAGCCAATGCTTGCACCCCCTCCGACCCCTACATTTTTTTAACACACGTACATACGCGCGCCATGCAACGCGCAGATCAAAGTGCGAGCGTGCCACAACTATAAACATCATTCAGAACTCGCAGTCGAGACTGCCAGTGCGTCTCTTATCGACGGCGCGCCGCGGACTCTACGACCGTCACGAGCCTGTCGTTCGCGCTATGAGCAATAAAGAATTCGTACGCGCGATCGAACAACGCGGCACGAGAGACGAGCACGAACAAATGGGAAGACAAAAGGAAGGTGGAAAGGAGGCGTCTGAGAAATACGAGCTAAGTGACGAAGAGAAAAAAAAAAGCAGGGGGAGAGAGAAGTAAAGAAGATGAGCACCAGCGGCGCAGAGTGACGATATGTCAAGGAATAATAAACTTCACGCACCAAAACAAAACCTATAAATACGCGTTGAGAATATATATACGGCAGGAATAAGTCATTTGTGCAGAAGGGAGAGCACGTA
>NW_023608415.1:0-28015 GCF_013339725.1 Rhipicephalus microplus | reverse complement strand
CGCGCTATGAGCAATAAAGAATTCGTACGCGCGATCGAACAACGCGGCACGAGAGACGAGCACGAACAAATGGAAGACAAAAGGAAGGTGGAAAGGAGGCGTCTGAGAAATACGAGCTAAGTGACGAAGAGAAAAAAAAAAGCAGGGGAGAGAGAAGAAAGAAGATGAGCACCAGCGGCGCAGAGTGACGATATGTCAAGGAATAATAAACTTCACGCACCAAAACAAAACCTATAAATACGCGTTGAGAATATATATACGGCAGGAATAAGTCATTTGTGCAGAAGGGAGAGCACGTAGCGAGGAAAAAAGAAACTTCCTCGACATAGCCGATGACCTTCGGTTAAGACTTCGGCCATGCACACGGCGGGAATGCACGTACGTGTGGCTCGTCCTCGCTGCAGCTACTAGTGCTCTCGCTGTCGCTCAACGCAAACCAGCAGCAGCACGTCCAACAGCATCAAACATTGCCATTTTAGAAATAAAAACCCGTGCATGGGCACCACTTCGAAAAGAAAAAAAAACTGGCCCCCGTATCTGCATGTAATCTGCAGAAGTCGTCGAAAGGTGATAGTCTTGCGTGTGGAGCGAGTGAAAAAAACTTTTATTTGATGTTCTGCGCAAGAAAATTGGTGAATGATATTCTGGAGGCGCTGGGTTAGAGTGCCTTGGGCGTGCAGTGAAGGAGAACAAACGCACCAAGTCACGTCACACACGAGACATGAGCGCCATCTGGCAGCTTTCTTGGAAAAGGAAGTGCGTGGCTCTGAGACGGGTGTGCGCACCCCTCTCAGAGGTGGTAAGGTGTAGAACGCAAGGCGACGGGTAGGCACCACCACCGTCTCGTCTTAGCAAAGCGTTGGAAACTTCTTTGCGTGGAAGCTTACGTGGTCAATGCAGCGTGATAAGCGCTACGGTCCTTAAAATTACTTATGTATGCCTTTCCCAGTAAAAGATGCACATGCAGAACATATACGTGTTTGTGGTGAGTGAAGAAAATGACGACAACGACGGAAGTGCGAGGCAAGGCACGTGAGATTTAGAAACAACTGCGCGTGAGGTCAGCCAATCAGCTGATGACCTGTGGTGGCTCATAGAGGTGGCGTGCCGCAATTGGGCCACGTGTGACCATTAGGTGCCAGTAAGCTTGTGGCTGGGGACGAGCTGAGTCAGCGGCAGACGGAGACAGCGAGCCGAAGCGTCGGACGCAGGCGCTCCAGGTTCCGGCCAGAGAACGCGGCTGTCCATGCAACTGCCGTCCAACTACCAGCTGAGGTGGCGTTTGCCGCACAAGTACTGCATCTCGGGGCGGGGCCTGGCCTGCTGTTCTCTTCCTTGCCGACGGCATCGCGGATCTCGGCGAGGCGTCTCCGTGGTCAGACGTTCGGCAAAGCGACGTACGTGGCCTAGCTAATGGTCACCGTTGCGCCGAGCATCGCGTCTCGACGCAAGCTGTTCGCTGGACGGGCTGGCCCATTACACCCATGGAGCATCGCGTCTCCGATGCGGGTTGACTGCTCCGTAGTCGCACCCATGCCATCACGCGCCGGCGTCACCAGGGCGTCGCACATCGGCAAGTGAGCGCATTCCATAGCGTCTTTCCACCGCCTACTGCCCTGCACCTCATCGGCGTCGGTCGTACCACCGATCTGGCCCTCAGGATTTAGAACGCTTTTACTTGAACTCTAGTTGGTCATTTGTTAATCAAGCTTAGTTTTCTTTGTCCCATTGTATGTATTTTTTCTGCCTCAGTCTTTTCTATGTTTAGTTTCCGTGTTCGGTCATAAACGTCGTGTGTGTTGTTACCGCGTCGTCTCAAAGTCAATTTCTCCTCGCACGACACGCAAAACAAGCGTTGACGAACCTTGGCACCGATAAAGAATATTTTTATTACAATAAATGGTGAGCCTTCCAGGATTAAGCACTTCTTTAAATATATTTAAGAGCCTCACCTTGTTTGTGTGCCGTGTTTGAGGAATGGACCCGGAAAATTAAGCACCGTTTCTGTGTAGAACATAGTAGGATTTAGGCCGAGAAGAATAATTGGTTGTAGAACCAGTTAGGTGCAAGCTAACGCAAGGCCAGGAGCATTGAGGCTGTTGTGTGATCGTGAGGGTAGCGAGGTTGTTGTGCGGGAGGGCTTGACGCACTGTTGTAATAGCAGAATGGGCACGATGGTAGAGGCTGTTTTGGACTACCCGAAACAACCATGCGCCATGGCTGCACCACAGTTGATGTGATGGGAACCGTTGGTCGTGTGAAGGATAACGTTAAGCTTGGGAGCGAAAGGGGTTTGACGGGGACGGCTACAGCAGTCGCAACAACATTAGAGAGTTTTAGTACTGCGTACGCTGCGTACGTGGCGGCGTTGCGTACGTAAGGACGCCACGTTCTGCGTTAGTGCGCATGCGCAGACCGCAACGCGCACGTATCGCGTTACGTACGCAGCCGCTACGTACGCACGCATGAGATGCGTGCGTGCGTACGTATGAGGTGATCGCGCCGTTCTCGAACAAGTTCGTGACAGCGCGAGACTTTGTTTTGCAAATGGCGGCATCGAAGGCAAGCACCGACCAGCTCTGTGGCTTAAAATATGGTCATAATCAGGCTATAACTCTTGGATTGGCTCACATTGGCTGTCAACAACACGTGCTTCTATTTTGATCTACCAGATGGCGCAACACGCTTCACGCTCGTTACGTACGCGGGTTACTACGGCGTACTAAAAGCCGATTAGTGGCAAACGATGCCACGAAACGCAAGGCGCTTGCGTGATGCGTACGTAGCACCATTCCGCAGTACTAAAACTCTCTATTATAAGTCAAGCAGAGCTTGAAAATTTCTCTTCGCGTTCAGTGTAAGTGCCTTTCAGTTTGGAGGACGTGAGACATAAGAACTAAGTTTCAGCTTCACGCGACGCTTCCAGGAAAAGGTGACCAAGTCCACTGAACTTGAGAAACTTAGTCTGTGCAAACTATGGGAAGGCAGCTGATACCAGAACTCTGGATGAGTTGCTGCTGTTAAGTGGAATGATTAGAAATCTTATGACTTATGTAAGCATAGAACATGCTGTGCCGATAGCACCCTCCTTCAATTGTTCTAGTTCGCTTGGCCAAAAGACCAGCTAGAACAGAATGCTGTTTAGAAAAGCATATGTAGTGTCTCGCAAGTGAATCTAATGGCAAGATGGGTGGCTCCACAGTGAATTGGTTCGGGTGAAGTGTAGAGGCTTGTGTGCAAGGTGACGTAGCTAGATGCACACATTCATCACTAGAATTATTGTTCCTGCTTCAGCAAAGGAAGTTAGTGTGTCATTATTCAGAGATTGCAGGAGATTTTCTTATATATTTATTGAGTAGAGTATTGTAGCCTGTACGGAAGAGTAATAATTGATTTTTATCCACTAGGCTACTTTACAAATTAACTTCAATATGCTTAAGTTAGTCTGAATTATTTCATTGGGCGTATGAGTAAGGCAATACTAAAACAAGTATCAGGCTAAATGAAATATTGTGCAGTTGATTGGTTTTTGTTTGCTTATATGCATGTTTACTTTAAAAGCTTGCATTCTTCTGGACTGTGTCATTGTAAAATCGGGTCGGATTGCCATATGAAGACATTTCTGAATTGACCAAGGCTAGATTGACACCTGTTTTCATTCCTCATCACTGTGTATTATGAGAAAAGTTGTTTGACTGAAACAACTTTCTTGTGGGGGGGTTATTGGGAGGATTCAAGAAAAACGACAACGACGAAGGTGCGGGACAAGGCACGTGCGATTACGAGGCAACTGTGCGCCATTCAGCTGATGACTTGCGGTGGCCCATAGAAGTGGCGTGCCACGATTGGTCCACGTGTGATCATTACGTGGCGGTAAGCTTTGTGGCTGGGGACGAGCCGGAGCAGCGGCAGACGAAGACAGCGGGCCGAAGCGTCGGACGCAGGCGATCCAGGTTCCGGCCAGGGAACGCGGCCGTCCACGCTGCTGCCGTCCAACCACCAGCTGGGGCGGCATTGCCGGCAAGAGTACTGCATCTCGGGGCGCGGCCTGGCCTGCTGTTCTCTTCCTTGCCGAGGGCATCGCGGATCTCGGCGAAGTGTCTCCATGGTCAGACGTTCGGCACAGCGACGTACGTGGCCTATTTAATGGTCACCGTTGCGCCAATCATCGCGTCTCGACGCAAGCTGTTCGCTGGACGGGCTGGCCCATTACACCCATGGAGCATCGTGTCTCCGATGCGGGTTGACTACTCCGTAGTCGCACCCATGCCATCAAGCGCCGGCGTCACCAGGGCGTCGCACATCGGCAAGTGAACGTATTCCATAGCGTCTTTCCACCGCGTCCTGCCCTGCACCTCATCGGCGTCGGTCGTACCGACAATCTGGCCTTCAGGATTTAAAAACGCTTTTCCTTGAACTCTAATTGGTAATTTGTTAATAAAGCTTAGTTCTCTCTGTCTCATTGTATTATTTTTCTGCCTCGGTGTTTTCTATGTTTAGTTTCCGTGTTCTGTCATAAACGTCATGTGGGTTGTTACCGCGTCGTCTCAAAGTCCATTTCTCCTCGCACGACACGCAAAACAAGCGTTGACGAACCTTAGCACCGATAAAGAATATTTTTCATTAGAGTGTTGTTATGGTGCCCCAGACATGCGCAATAATCACTTTCTAATTTACATATGCACAGTATGAACGATAAATTTTGAGCAACATTGGTGGGCGCTGTGGATGGGGTCGGCTGTTTCAAGTACCCGATGCTGTTAAAGTGGACCGAACAAACAAAAATACAGACAGACCAAAATTTTTGCGTTGAAGGTCCCTAAGAAAGACTATCGCCTTTAAGAACCGCTCAAGGCAGCTGCAGGCAACAGCGCTGCCGACTGTGCCGGAAATGACGGCAAAGCATTCTCGGAGTTCTGGCGAAATCCATGTCTGCAAGACACAGCACGATGAACGCTCCATCACGGAGTGAGTTGTTCCTTATCTGCCAGAGGATGGCAGATTCTCAGCCGCGGAGCAAAAAACTTGAAACTTGCTCCTACTCGACGACTGTGATTCGCCATTAGCGAACTTCAGCGAATTTGAGCACATCTATCTGTCTATCTATCTATCTAGTCGCGTATGACTTAACTCTGCTGGCCGTTTCGAAAATCGTATCAATACCAAGCTTGGTATGGCATAACATAACTGTATGAAGAACATACTTGACAAGTCATAACATAAAAATCATGACTTGTATGTCATGAATGTCAGGATTTACATTTCTTGGTCCTGCAGCTCTTGCAGTGAATTTCCTCGCACGGCATGTTGCAAAAATGGCATGTTATGACATGATAGCATGGCGAACACAAGAGACATACCCTGACATGAAAATCATGATATGCGTGTCATGTAACAACATGATTACGTGCCGTGCTCATGACGCGCTCGCGGCCGTTTTGTTAGCATCACATATACCAAATTTGGTATTACGGTACGTGAATTGATGACAAAGGTATGTGACTGGTGCAAACATGATAATTATGAGATGTGCGTCATGTAATAGAATGACTACATCTGACGCTTACGATGCCCTGGCGGCCGTTTCGCTAGCTTCACTTATACCAAATTTGATATTACGGGACGTGAATTCATAAAGAAACTATGATACTGGTGCAAACATGATAAACATGAGATGTGTGTCGTGTAACAACATGACTACATGATATGCTCAAGATGCGCTCGCGGCCGTTTCGCTAGGTTCACATATGCCAAATTTGGCATTACGTGACGCAAATGAATGACAAAGGTAATGTGACTGGTGCAAACATGATAATCATAAGATGTGTGTCATGTGAAAACATGACTACATGCCACAATCAAGACGCCAATACATTTCGGCGTGATGCGGTGCGCGTGCTTGCCGGCGTTCATTTTTTGTCACGTCGTAGTTGCCACACTAGGCGCCGGTCCTGCCATATACACGCATGTGCGCACCGCGCTGCGTTGCTTCGACACATGAGCCTTTCATAGCGTCCGCCGTCCCTCCGTCACGAAAAGAGGGAGACGCAGTGCATTCTGGGTGATGCATCGGCGCAAAATGCAGCATGTCGCATTTCGCGCCAATTGCTGTCGGGCCGCGCCGACGGACGCTGGTCGCACCTGGTGTCTATTGTAGCGTTGCTCTGCCAAGCGTGCGCGCGTGTCTACGCTACAATAGAATATATTTGGCCTTTATGATGCACTCGCAGCCGTTTTGCCGCATCATCATAGGTCCAACCATGTCACAGGTCGAACAACCATTGTCTTCACCCCCTGCCCCTACCGTGACTTCTACATCCTGCTCTACCTCCTGCTCGTGATCCCAGTGTATTTTCCGGTCAGGATGGCGTTGACGTCGACTAAGGGATCAACTGGTACGAACGGGTCAGTGCAAGCTATAGGTGGGACCTGACTCTTATGCTTGCCATTGTGCTTGTTTTACATCAATTGCCCACCACGGGTGTTGTTCTAGACGCAAGAAGCGGATATTACAAGCTAGGACTCCTTTAAAGTGAAGATTGGTGACCTTTTGAGGGACGCCATTGGGTGGCAGATCGCAGCGCAGAATCAGCTGGCGCATCGTGCACAGACGTCGACGGAGTAATACGTCGCGTACATTCGCAACGTCATCGCCCTATTTCACTAAATTGACGAGCACATGAGCGAGTCTGATAAAGTGGCCCATGTGCTGAAAGGCATAGCAGACGACACCTTTATTCTTCTAGTGTACAACAACGTTGTCACAGTAGACGCCATCATTAAAGAGTGCCGGTGGTTCGAAAAAGCCAAGAGCCACCGTATTACTCAGCGATTCACCCGGCTACCCAACACGGCCGCCACCTCATCGTGTGAAGCCGTCCGCCAGTCTCCACGTATGACAACGTCACGCGCATTGCTCGTCAGAAAATCGAAGTCGCCTGTCCGGCTCCTCTTCAGCACCCATTTCCGCAATGCTCGCCTCTGACCCATAACAGTCGTAAGTGGTGTTAATAAAAGCTGTGGTGATGCAGAAGTTTTCGATCTCGGCCTTCCATCAGCATGTCCCTTGACTCGCCCTGAAGTCCCGTGTTGCTCCCCAGGACATGCTCGCCATTTACCTCCAACAATGCCCTTCCGTAACCCTTCGGAATGGCGAACACCTGATGACTGGCCTATCAGTCTTTCCTTCCACCAGACTGGGCACGTTTCTCGCTATTGCCGCCGTCATTGGTCAAACGAACCACGTCAGACCTTCTCTACCTCTGCGTACATACACCCGATGACCCTCAACGGTCAGTCGCCGCACGCTTCAATTTCTAGTCGTAATCTTACGAGCCTTCCGCTGACGCCCATTTGCCCGGTCGCCGCTACACTGACGCCCCTTCGTGTGGTTGCCGCAGCTACCACTCCCCGTCGCCGCTACATCGCCAATCCCGCTCTCCGTGACCTCGGCGCTTTTCCTCGCCGAGCTTCTCTGGACGATCGCAGCAGGAAAACTAGGTATTGCAGCTTATAGAGGTGAAGCTGCAATACCAATGATGGCTGAAAATCATCTACTGACGTTTCCCACGCACCAAAGCCTGCTAGAAGTACAAGTCGACCATTTTCCTGTGACCACCCTCATTGACAGAAGTGTGCACCTGTCTATTATGAGTGCTTCTCTACGCCGCCACTTGCAAAAGGTGATGACGTCCTCTACGACGCAGGTAATACGTGCTGCCAATGGCGGTACTGTACCAGTAATCTGAATGTGCACTGCTCGTGTCAGCATTGCCAGTCGTCACGCCGTAGTCCTTTTTGCCGTGCTAGCCTGTTGCCCTCATGACTTCATACTTGGCCTTGATTTCCTTTCGACACAATCGGCCTTCATTGACTGTTCGTTCGGTACCCTCAGCCTCGATCTTCCAATCTTTGCCGACTACTCTGCAAAACCCACCAGCCGCTCGAGCCAAACCACTTTCGTTCGCTTGCCACCTCGTGCCGTCACGTACGCGTGTTTGTCAATGGCCCCTCCCGTTCCTGACGGTGACTATATCGTTGCGCCGATGAGTGACGTTCGGCTGGCGCGCATTGTTACTGTGCCCCATACCATCGGACCATAGCGGATAACTGTGTGTTCCTTCTGCTCTTTGACTTTGGTTTCACCCCTCAAGTGTTGCCCTGCCAGATGTCTCTAGCTCAGCTGTCATAACAGAGGACGATGTCAGTGTTGTCACTGTATCTGCTCCTGATCGAGGCGAAGTCTCACGATCATCAGGCTTAGACGATGCTATTTACGAAACATGATTCGATCAGAGCTTTTGCCTCACCAGGTCATCGCTCTCTGCCAGGCTTTGACCTCATACAGTGACATTTTTGACACTGACGATCGTCCCTTAAGCCAGACTAAATTTGTCCCTCACCGAATTAACACTGGTGACTTTGTGTCCATTCACAGTGGGCCATACCGCGTGTCAGCATCCGAGTGAGAAGTGATTCAAAAAGAAGTGGCCCAATTACTTACGAAAAACGTAATCAAACCATCATGGAGCCCTTCGGCATCTCCCGTGGTATCAGTAAAGAAAAAAGACGGCTGATGGCGTTTCTGCGTTGAGTATCGCCATTTGAACAAAATTACCAAACGAGACGTGTACCCTCTACCACGCATTGACGATACCCTCGATTGCCTTCATGGCGCCACCTTCATTTCATCTCTCGACCTCCGATCTGGCTACTGGCAAATTGCTGTAGATAACATGGAACGAGAATAGACTGCCTTCGTTACCCCTGACGGTCTTTACTGAATCAAGGTCGTGCACTTCGGTCTCTGCAACGCTCCAGTGACCTTCGAGAGAATGATGGACACGCTCCTACAAGGATTTAAATGGTCGACATGTTGGTGCTACCTGGACGACGTGATCATTTTCTCACCTACCTTTGCAACTCACCTTGAACGCCTTTCCACCATTCTATCCATATTTCGACGGGCCGGCCTGCAGCTCAATTCTTCCAAGTGCCACTTCGGCGATCGTATGATTACCGTGTTGGGTCACCTTGTTAACGCTGCCAGCGTACGACCAGACCCGGTGAAAGTACGTGCTGTAGCAAACTTCCCACTCTCATGCTCTGCCCATGATGTTCGCAGTTTCATGGGCCTCTGCTTCTACTTTCGCCGGTTCGTAAAAAACTTTGCGGCACTCGCACGGCCACTCACCGACCTTCTCAAACAAGACGTCCCAATTTATTGGGGCCCTCTTCAAGCTGACGCCTTCTCTCAGCTACTCACCGCACCAACGACACCTCCTATTCTTGTACAATTCAACCCCGATGCTCCTACACAAGTGCGAACAGACACGAGTGCATGGTCACGGAATTGGTGCAGTTTTGGCGCAAATTCAGCGGGGCAACGACCGTGTAATCGCGTATGCAAGCCGCCTGCTTTCAAAATCTGAACGCAATTACTCTATAACAGAACGGGGATGTCTCGCCCTTGTCTGGGTGGTTTCAAAATTCCGTCCCTACTTGCAAGGCCGCTCTTTCCGTGTCATCACAGATCATCACGAGGTTTGTTGGCTTTCTTCTCTGAAGGACCCCACTGGACGACTTGGCCGTTGGGCATTACGCCTACAGGAGTATTCCTGCTTGCTTATAAGTCTGGGCGTCTTCATCTAGACGCCGATTGCTTATCCCACTACCCTGTTGCTCAGCCTGACGAATCAGACATCGAGCCTAGCCTCTGCGTTATGTTATTGTCCCAGTTTCTTCAGATTGGGGATGAACAACGTCATGATGCTTCCCTGCGACAACCTATTAACCGTCTCGAATCTGCTCCGAACGACGCGTCGCTTTGCATGTACGTCCTGCTGAATGGCACGCTGTACCACCGTAGCCTCCAGCCAGATGGCCCTGAGCTCCTTCTTTAGTGCCGAAACATTTGCGTTCAACCGTGCTGCACGAGCTTCACGATGAACCAACTGCTGGTCATCTGGGTGTATCTCGGACGTACGACCGTGTGCGTCGCCGCTTCTTTCGGCGCAGTCGCGCCAGGTCTGTTCGCCGTTACGTGTTCTCCTGTGATAAATGCCAATGTAGGAAGCGACCTACTGCACCCCCGGCTGGACTTCTTCAACCGATCTCCATTCCAACAGAACCTTTCGTCCGTGTCGGTATAGATCTCCTCAGTTCTTTTCCTGAGTCGTGGGTCGCCGTTGCTATAGACTACGCGACTAGCTATACCATCACTCAAGCGCTCCCCACCAGCACCGCTACTGACATTGCGGACTTTTTGCTCCACGATGTCATCATACACTATGAGGCTCCTCGCCAATTACTCACGAATCGCGGCCGCGCATTTTTTTCCCGAGTAATCGACGATCTTCTGCGCTCTTCCTCGATGCAGCACAAGTTGATTGATTACTTCCTACTATCCTGACACAAATGGCCTGACCGAACGCCTAAATCACACTCTCACGAACATGCTCGCGATATATGTGTCCGCCGACCACCATTACTGGGACCTGGCGCTACCTCACGTGACTTCGAGCACAATTCTTTGCGCCACGACGCCACTGGTTATTCACCCTTTTATTTGCTCTATGGCCGTGATCCGACGTTACCACTCGACATCCTATACTTCCAACCACTACAACGCCATCAATCGAATATGCACGTGGCGATACTGCTCGTGCCGACCACGCACGTCGGATCACCCGCTCTAGACTTCCGGCTTTGCAAGCCACCCAGAAAGCCATCTACGACAGCCGGCATGTTAACGCTCGCTTCTCACCCGGTTCTCTCATTCTCCTGTGCTGCCCAGTTTGTCGAGTTGGCTTATCAGAGAAGTTGTTGTCTCGCTACGTGGGTCCTTACCGTATCATTAGCCAGGCAACTTACGTCACCTATGAGACAATGCCTGCACCTGAGACCACAAGCCTGTCTGCAACCACACCCAGTGATGTTGTGCACGTCCGCAGGCTAAAACCTTACCACCTGCCTACTGAAGACCGTAATTCATATGCATAGAGGGGGGGGGGTAATGCTACGTAGCTGACACATCAGTGGTCAGAAGACGACAACGAGGAAGTGGTCTGTTGGTTGTGCGTGCTGTTCTCCGTCTTAGTCGATGCTATACGCGTCAGTGTCAATATAGATTCTAAATAGACACGCCTCATGTCATTTTTACGTAACAATATATTACTTGTCTGAACATGATAATCCTCACATGTGTGTCATGTAGGAACATGACAACATACCAAGCTCATAGCGTGCTCGCAGCCGTTTTGCTAGCTCCACATATTCTAAATTTGGTATCACGGGACGTGAATAGATGACGAAGGTAAACTACACATCCAACGTGATAATCATGACACGGAAGTAATGTACAGCATCATTTCCCTCCACCTCGCAACGTTGTGCAGATTTTAAAGTGATATATCAAAATTTCTAATTCGTGCTTCGCATATCATCGTTTCCCACTATACGTGGGATTTGCCTATTTTTTATTTTTTTGCTTATATACGACCGCTTTTGCAGTCGTATATAATGTGCCACTTAGACGCTTCAGAAACTCGGATACGATGCGTCGTTGAAGGAGAAGAGGTCTTTACTGCCAAACGAACACATTGCTTGTTTTGGCGTGAAGGTCTAGCCGATATTTTTAACATGTTTTTGAAAAACGTCACAGCTTTGCCGCAAATGCGCAGCAATGAGCGCGATAGCGAGAAATCGGAAGGTCGCGCGCCGAATGGCAAGCAGATAAAAACGTGATCAGAGTTCTCACGTACAAATGATGCACGAAACGTAGGTGAGCCCAATAAGCGTCTCAGTTGTTATTACTTTACTGTGCCTGAAAAGCGCACACGTTTCGCAAAAAGAGACCGTGCAATGACTGCATTGACCTTTGTGCGTCCGCTTACAACAACGGAAACGTTCTAGTGGAAGCCCAACGCCAACCGGGACGTACACGCACATACTATGAGTGCCGCTACTCCACCGCTACTCCGATACTCTTTCAAAAAATTACGCTGGCTGCCGCGGGGGGGGGGGGGGGGGGTTGACGGTTTACGGAACTTGCGAATGACAGGGTATCAGCGTTGGGGGGTGCTCCCACGCAACACTCGTAGATCAGTGACAAGCTGAAGAAAGCAAAATATCTGACAAGTATCACTGCTATGCCGAAAAGAACGCTGCCATCCCGTCACTCGAAAGTAATCGAGAATATCAGTGCGGGTGCTCCCTTGCAACACTGAATAAGTAAGATCGTGCCGGCTAGCGGGAGGTTTTAGCCGCCAAAGAGCTTGGAGTGACGACTGTTAATTCAAGGAACGGCTTCAAAACCATCCCCACCAGCCTGTTGCCTCTGCCATCGTCATGCTCAGCGAATGCTTATAAATAATTCATTTTTGATATTAGGCAAATTTCTCGTGGTGTGCCTACCGATATCGACACTAAATTGGCTATTAAACTACTGACCGTAAAAACTTCCGCCAACAAACACAAGAGATGAAGCTGAGCGCAGCCTTTCAACTAATTTATTATTGCTACGACACATATATGCGTTAAGAAAAAAAACAATAAGATCACTTGCTTGAGCAGAAACCTAGAAAACACAAAAAACATACAAAACCAAAAAGTCAAAGGAGATTGCGAGAAACCACGTGCACGGGCTTTCAGCAAGTCTTGCAAGTGTTCCAGGAATGCCTTGAACCACCATATCTCATGCATGAATGGTCGGAAAATGGTTCCCTGAGGTTTTTAGATTTAATACTAACATTTTCAGCAGGACACGTTTGTTGGACGTATAAGCCATGGGTGAAGAAACTTCTATTGCCGTACGCGCCTTCTCACAGCAAACTGGTAAAGCAGGGAATTCTAAAGAGATGTAAACATAACGCTTTAACGACTTTAACAAACTATTGCTTCCACTCAGTGCAGCGAAGTTTCGACAAGCAGATTCTCCGTCTAGAGGCAGCGGGCTATCCCGGTTCATTGCTAGTTTCTGTTTGTAAGAAGCTGCGCAGACAGTCAAGAGTAGCTAACGACGCTCAACAAGAAGCAAATCCCAAGGGGATGGCGGTAATACCTTATTTGCGTAGTATCTCGCAAAAACTCAAGAAAATAGGACAAAGAGCAGGCGCGTCAGTGGTTTTTTCCACATCGAATAAATTGTCTCAGTTATCAGCCCCAAGTAGTCCCGTAGGAACCACCATGAGCAGCTGCAAGATTAGGCGCCGTGAAAAGTTTGTTGAATGTGCAACAGGCATTGTTTATGGTGTACCTGTGTCTTGTGGACTTGAGTGCGTAGGTCAGTCATGTAAGACTTCAGAAACTTTACCAGAAAGTAAGAAGTGCAGGACAGGACGGTTGTTTGGCCACTCATTTTTCCGAATGTGGGTGCCAGCCAATGTTCGAAAAGACAAGGGCTCTCGCGTCCCAGCCTAACGAATACGCAAGACTTGTAACCGAAGCTGCAGCAATCAATCGAGGCAGGTGCATCAGCAAACACTCAGAAATGTTATCTGAAAAAGAATTGGCGTTTTTAAATTCCGCATGTGTGGGTTCGCGATGACCACATGATTTCTTGCAATCTTTTTGGGCTTCTTGGTTTTGTGTGTTTTTGTGTTATTTTGGTTTCTGCTAAGCATGTGATCTTATCGTATTTTCTGCTACATATACATGTGCGTCGTAGTAGTAATAAATTAGTTGAAAGTCCGTGCTCGTCTTCATCTCTTATGTTTGTTGTCGGAAGTTTTTGCGCTGAGAAGTTTATAATGGCTTACAAACTAGCCCTATCCCACACTTTACTAAATTTACGTCAGGCTACAGAACTTGTGCAGGTGACGTCACGAAGCAGTCTGGTGAGTCGTGATGACGTCAAACACCAAAAGAAAAATGGCAGCTTGCGAGTGACCGTCTCAGTCGTATGCTCACGCCATGCCATCACTAGTGGCTTTTAGCTTGCACGGATACTTATTTAAGTTGCCGTGTTACTGGATACCAAATAGAATCGGCGCATAAGCCGGTCTCTGAGGAATGTTCATCTTTACGTACGTAAGCTACCCGCCAGGTAGGCTTTACGTTTGTGGCCCTGTGTCACAAATTCACTTTTGTTAGAAGGAACTCGCGATATCCACATTGCGGAAACTCTAGCCATCGAGTCAAAATAAGCCGAAGTGCGAGCGTCAACAGCGATGACAATGTTTCAGCCGGATTACTGAAGCTAGAACGGCCTGGGATATCAAAATCGAAAACGTGTGAGCCCCTAACGGCTGGATAGGTGGCAACATCTAGTGGGGTAAAAATAAACCTGGAAGTCACAAAATTGTTGTTGCGGAAGCATCGTGCATTGTACGTCTGGCGTAAAAACCGCGCAGCAGCGTTATTAAATGCGGAGCATTTCGCAGTGAGCTTTCAGCGTATCTATCTATCTATCTATCTATCTATCTATCTATCTATCTATCTATCTATCTATCTATCTATCTATCTATCTATCTATCTATCTATCTATCTATCTATCTATCTATCTATCTATCTATCTATCTATCTATCTATCTATCTATCTATCTATCTATCTATCTATCTATCTATCTATGTATGTATCTATCTGTCTATCTATCTAGCCTCCTATGAATTTTAGCTCTCCTGGCCATTTCAATAATGCTATTGATACCAAAATTTGTATGGCATAACATGAGAGTATGACGAGCATAACTGACTAGTCATTCATAACACAAAAATTATTGTATATGTATCTTGAAAGTTATGATTTACAATTCATGGCCTTGCTGCTCCTGTTGGGATTTCAATCACATGACATGTTACAAAACTGGTATGGTGTGATATGACTACATGGCGAGCACATGTGACAGACCCTTACTTGTAAATCATGACAGGCATGCCATGCAAGCCATCACTCATGAGTATACACGCTACGCTCATGGTCTGCTCGTGGTCATTTTGCTACCTTCACATATACCGAATGTAGTATTACGGGACATGAATGGATGACGAAAGTATATTACCGGTGCAGACATTGTAATCGTGAGATGCGTGCCATGCGAGAAGCTGACGACATGCCGAGCTCATAATGCGCTTGTGGCCGTTTTGCTATTTCACATAAACCAAATTTGACATCACATGACGTGAATTGACGGCGAAAGTAAATGACAAGTCCAAACAAAATAATCATGACGTGGAGCAATGTACAGCATCATTTACGTCCGCCTCGTAACGTTGTGCTGATTTTGAAGTGACACATAAGCCTTCTTAAATTCGTGGTTCACATATGATGAATTCGCACTGTACGTGGAATCTGCCTATTTTCTTTATGCATGAGTTACCGTTTGAATCATTTTCAGCTCAATAACGATTCGCGTAACTAGCCAACGTGTTTATGGCTGTGGTTGCATAAAGTGTAATAAGATGTCGACACCATCGTGGCAGTAACCTTGTATATATTCACCCTTTTACTGATACGAGAATACTTTACGCGATAAAGAAACGTCTCATGCGTTTCCCGGAAAGGTGATTTAATCCAATGTGAGCTAAAGATAACTTAAACGCAGTTAGCATCACCATTCATATATGGTGTTCGAAAAAGTAAAGGCATACGTTTGCGAACGTACGCAAGCGTTTACGAGTGTGCAGCTAAAACGTTGAAATACATGCGTTCGGGTTAGATGGTGAACGCAAACCGGCATCCGGTAACACGCTAACGTAGTGAAGTAAACGAGCAGTGGTGAGAACTCTTAGGGTGAACAGGCGAGCGCGTGGCCACGCTCCGCGCAGCGCCAGTTTGCTGCATCGAAGCGTGGCGACCCATGCTCACATGCACACGCGGGAACTTACTGACGTCGTCGGCTACAACGCTTGAGCGTGCCAATCCGTAGTAGCAAAGCGCCGGTCGCTCTTGTCTGTAGTATGCAGCAAGAGCGGCACGCTCGTGTGGGCCTACGCCATTTAGATTCGATGCGCGTCCGCGGCTGCTGCACTCACACTCCGCAGTGCGCTGCCACGCTGAGCGATGTTCACCTCAACAGTTCTCACCACTGTACAAGCTAAAAGCCGCTATTGTCATCGAGCATACCTGTGAAACGAGCTAGCGAAATCTAGAATAGTGTTCGTGCAGGCGAATACAAGAAATACGCTTATCAGAGGGCAAATTATTCATTTCATTTTCAATTTTACTTCACGGCACAAATATTTTGCCCTGTGAAACGTCTTGCGCGAGTGAAACGAAGGACAATGGAAGCCAGTTCCACCGATTGCAATCCGATATGGCGCTGAGACAAGCGGGGGCCTAGGCGTAAGCTGGACGCCAACAAACCGGAGTTTACTCTGTTTGCTGCCCTTAGCGCCAGACGCGTAAAAGCGCAAAATGCAGCTGCTGACTGATTTCGGATTGCCAACAACGTATGTGCGCCTTCAAGGCGACGGCAACACAACATTGTGCTCCCTGCCGCGACAGTTGCCACACGTGCGGCGAAGACGAAGCAGACGACCGAAAAACGACGCGTGAACGAGGATACGTCACGAAATCTTGCGCGCGCGCATGCTACCACCTGGAAGTGCCGTTTATACCAAGACGTGAGGTCAGGGTACAATAGGAACCGAAACTAGCTTTTAAAAGCATGCTATAATTATTATGTCGTGGTGCATTCACGCTTACTGATAGTTTCCCACGCCCTCAGAGACTCTATCTATAATTTGGAGCAAAAAAAAACGATAAGGGAAAAGCTTCGGCTCAGTACCCCTCTAATTGTTATACCACCTCATTTCCTCATACATCTGCTTGCTTCACATCCAAATTACTGCAAACGTCATCACTGGTGAACCATCAACTAACTGGTCAATATCCTGAATCTTTGAAATGCCTAACTCCCCTAACTTACTCCATTTCGCTTCACAAAACTAACATTATAATCCTATTCAGAACAAGAAAGAGGAGGCGCAGGTGACATACTTTGCCTTATTAGGTAACCTTCGTCATACGAGTGCATTTCCATAAATGTGTTTTCCTAAGTAAAAGACGCTACTTGCGTACCCTCCACTTACGTGACTTTTTCCAAAGTGTTTTCCACAGCAAAATTTTTATTTGGAATATTTTCCTCATCTTTTATATTTTATTCTCTCTAAGTTCATTCTACACGTATGAATTAGGTTTCTCCCATTTTTTATAATTTTTCTCCTATAATAGAAGACCATTACCTTTGATTTACGGCCACCGCCATCTTCGGTTAAGTTGATGTTCTATTGCTTTCACATTGTGGTGTGAAATAATGAGGCTATGGAAGATCGTTTACATGCCCCAACTGAACCGTTGGTCTTTTTATTGTCTGTCATAAGACTGTTCGTTTAATCGTTAAAGGAGCAACACACTTAAGGTTAAAAGCTGACTGAACTCGTCTCCGTAAAATAGTCTATAGAATAAAACCTCGCACCAGTGTCCCTGCCATGCTCCGATAGCGGCGCTTCCATCTTCAGTAGAATAAAGGCTTCAGAATTGCTAGAGATGTATTTTGTTCTAGAGATTTCATACACTTGTTTCCTGAGCTTTTACGAGCATAATTGATGTTATCCTCAATTAAAATATACTACAAGCTTCTGCAGTTCGCGTGACTGTGTGAGCGGACTGAAGAACCGGGGAAATTCAACCACAAGGGTGTGCACTGCTCTGCAATGGCGTTGCAGATTTGTCAACATTTATTGTTGAATCATTTTTTACAAAACTTCAAAACAAACAATTCTTTTCGCTCGAAAGTGTGCATCATCTATTTCTGGAATTAAATATACAGTATACTTAGTCTGGAGCGGCTCATAGTTATTTCTGAGTGCCCTGTCACGTTGTGATGATCCGTCAACCTTTGCAGCGAACCTTTGCACTCAACCTTTGCGGCTTCATTTCGACATCATGCCTAGGCTTATCTTTGATCGACAAAGTGCTTGAATACAACAATGGTCACCTTTCTCGTGACAACAAGACAGTTATGGCTGACCTTTCAAAGCTTACAAAGGGAAAAAGAAGTGACTTTTCGTGTAGACGCACCAAGGATGACAGAAAATGAGAAAGCACAGCACGTGTGTGATAAACAATTTCTGCCACGTTTCTCATAAAGGCGAAGCGGAGAAGCGGTTGTTTACATAAATGATATACGCCAAATATTTTCACAGCCTGAAAGCTACCAATTCATTTGTCGCCGGACCGACACGTGTAAGAATGTTTCACTCTTCACCACTCGGTGTAAATGTTTTAGCCACTTTGCGCCAAACAAACAATGACGAAGGAAACAGTACACACCGACAAACTGGTTTATTTTTGAAAATGCATCTACTCAAGTGTCCAACATTATTTGAGTGATCTTTTAAACGAAGACGAGTCGCTCACGCGTGTAACAATTACGTGTGATTCTAATGTCTCTAATCAGCGCACCCCCAGCAACATGTACATCAAATGCATATATAGATAACAATTTAGAACAAAAAGCATGTCACATAAGCATGATGACAGGAGTGAAATCTTTTTGTCTAACAGAGCAATGGTAGGATCGCTGATGTGCTTTTAGGGGCGAAGCTCCTTATAGCGGCATTCGTTCGTCCCTCGTAGTCGTAGTAGTAGTCGTAGTGTGTAACCAGTCTCATACATTTTGACCTCCAAGTTGGTGGCGGTAGAACATTTCTTCTGTGCGTTGCTGAACAATAAAAGATATTGTTCAATGTACATGCCAATAGCTGCTGAGGGCGAATGAGAGACAGGAGGATTCGGCTTTCAGTTAACGCGCACGCTTCGATTTTTTTTATTGTTCAACAACGCACAGAAGACAAGAAAGGGGTGCTACGTTATAATCTGTGAGCGTAACGTCCTAGGTTTTAGAAAGCTTTATCGAGCGTTGGGCCGCAGTGCCATGAATATATTGAACTAGTATATACCATGAACTCGAAGTGGTTAAAGGTGGGAAGTAAACACAAAGCGCAAGCCGTAAGAAAGTGTGCGTGTGCCTCCTCTCGTTCAGTCCATGGAATATCCGCTGGATGGCGGTGCTTCTGCATGAGGAATATTTGATAAAAAGGTGCGAGATGGTGGTACTTCGAGTGTTGAATAGGTGGACGAACGGATACACAGACAGATGCATGGACCGACGCACGAATGGCTGCATGAGCATGAACAGACGCACGCATGAACGGGCGGTTGGACGAACGGGCGGCCACACAGACGCACGCATGGATGGACGGAAGCAAGAACGAATGGACGGACGGATGTTTCGCCCCACTATCAATCATTCACTCCGTGGATATGCTGCCATTTTTTTTTATTAGATCTTTAACCACTGTGCCTTCACAATCTCTCTCGGTGTTTGATTCAGGTATTTCAACAAAATGCTGGCACTACTACGCTTAGATGGGTACAAACATTTTTGACAGTGCATGACCGAATGCGTGCTCGGGTAGCCTTTCAGGCTGGACAAATCTTCCCTTAGTGTAGTGTTGCAGCATGTCCCACGCTGTCCCACGTACACCTACGTAAGGAGTTTCTGCTATTATGCCACACATTTGGCGTGTTCTGTTGCTCTTGGCGCACTGGTTTGAGACATTGTTATCCAATGTGGTTGTTATACGCGCGAGTGATAATTTCTTTATGAAAGAAGCTCCTAAAAGTAACTCTGAAATAATTTTTTGAGTACCCATGGAACTATTTCACTGGAAAAGTGTATGGTCTAAAAAATTCAACGCAGCAAAAAATTTTAAAAATGCGTGCAGTACGAGCGGAGTTAAAAAGTTGATGTCACACGCTGCAATCACATTTTCTGTTCTCTCGTCCCGACGAAAGCGCTGGAAGCTAAGCAGGGATAGATGGAAAAGGCAAACAATAAACGTCACGCTCACCTCGTGACCTTGAGCACTATTTTTTTTTCATCGAATACGCGGCTTTATCAGCGCAATTGGGCGCGTTCGTGGACAAGTGACGGCCTCTTGCGGTGATTTCTGTAAGAACCGAGCGCGCCATGTTCAAATCAGTCAATGGCTGATAGATGGGTCATCTACGTTTGGTATTTGGGCATATTACGTGATTTGTCGAGGGAAGAGAAAGCAATTTTTAGCTGACCTATATAACTCGTTGCGAATTCCAAGTCATGTAGTGCACTATAACATTTGGCTCACGTGTTCTCGGAAGCCTCTATTTCCGATCAGCAGCGTTTTCTGACGGCGCTCAAAAAGTACGGCAGAGCTCCTTTAAGGTCGAAGGTTGTCCGTTAGCGGCGTTGGAGTGATAACAATAACAAAGACACTGATCACAATTATGATCACGGACAACGACTGACTTGTGCAGCGTCTCGATATGCTTTGTGATGCATTCGTATCACTGCAAACAAGCGACAATAACCAGGCGAATCTGTACCGTACTCGTCTTTGACAATTTCAACCTAGATGCGATAAAACAAAGGAGTAGTAAAATATTAAAAGCAATACGAAATTCACTGCTCTACGCAGCATAGAATTTATCACCGAGAAATTCTTTATATGATTGTACACCGCTTTGTTAGTCATTTCATGCATGAGTGGCCTATGTCACGGGTGATGTACGGTAAGACTGAACAATCATACCGCTTGGTGCACTCGTCAGCATTCACTTCACGAATGTGCAAAGTCATTTTTTTTTTGACGAGATCGTGCGGACCATGTTGAGTAGTTGAGTGGGTGCATTTTCAGAAATACACCAATTGTTTAATTGCACTCGTTCATGTGCACTCCTTAAACCCACGTTTGTTTCGCCTAAAGTGGCTAAAAGGGGAATTAATTGAAAGTGGGCCGTCTATCAGTTTTGCTTTAAGTGTATTTGATAATTTAGTAGCCTATGCAAAGAATGTCTAGCAAACCTTTCTTTGGGAATTAGGGTGCCAGTCCGTATAAGTTATATGAAGGAAAGAAGGATGCGCACTTTTCATTTCTATGTATATCGTGTTCCGCCCGAGCTTTATGATTCGGTGGGTACAAATAGTTTTATGCATGTATTTCTGCGGAAGTTTATATTGTGGCTTAAAGAAACGAGAGTTAGGTGAGTTGATATTCTATTGTAGATGGCGTGCCGCGCAAAAACAAAACACAGACAATAAAAAAGAGAGCACAGAAAAGCGCAGACTGATAACTGAAGTTAATTTTCAGAAAAACACACATATAGAGGAAAGGCAAGGGCACGTGGTTATGACATCATGTGGGAAGTTTCACATTGGTCTAACCGGGCGCTGTTAAAGTAACCGAATATTGGACCACAGACATTCTCTGAAAGAGCAGCTTTATTTTATTATCTGCCGTCATTGCAAGGATTGTAGATGCCATCCTATACTAAATAAAATGAAAGTGTTGTCGAGAGTCAAAGATAGGTTCACGCGAGAGATCAACTGAGGCCAATTTTTCATACATAAGTCTGGTGACGAATGTATGCCAAGGCCGTCCGTGAACGTGCATGAACTTGAGGGAGATCTAATCGTCAACCTGTAATCATATCCATGGGTCGTTATCTTTCCTTTATATCTGTATTTTTTTAAAAGAACTTGAGCTGTCAGTCTGCACCTGTCTGTGCTCTCTTCCTTCCTGTCTGTGTTTTGTGTGTGTGTGTAAAACGCTATCAACATTAATATGGGTTGTCCTACCGGGCCCCTTCGTTTCACGCAAAAGCGAATTCGTGTTGGTTTTGCATAGGGAAAGTTCCAAAGCAAACATTTTCCTAACCATTGAAAATTCAGTGATTCGAGCCTAAATTTCGTCTGTTCATCTTAAGCTTCAAACTCCGTCGTCACAGACTGGTGGTGCACATTCTCGATGAAGAAAAAAAGTTAGGAGTGGTACACACATACAAATATATGTTGAACATAATACACGAGTATATGTGAAAACGCAGCGCCTAATGTGGCTTTCACATCCAGTCACAGTGCAGCAAGACATTAATTCCCCCGCATGAAAAGTTGGAAGTATTTATTGTATGTGGTGAAATATATTAGTGTACGCACTATGAGACAAAGCAAAACCTGAAGAAAGATAGCGATAAGAGTGCTTGATATTTCAACATTATTTAGTTCGTTATGCAATTCCATTGAAAAAATTAAAGCTTCTACGGCTTCCCAAAAAGGAAAAAGCTAAGAGATAATGGATACTTAATGTGGTAAAAAAATGACGCCAAATCTGTATGTTACACCGCAAATGTCGTCGAAAGTCTTGCGTCTGGAGAGAGTGAAGAAAACGTTTATTTGATGTTCTCCTCAAAAAAATTGGTGAAGGGTATTGTGCAGGCGCTGCGTTAGAGTGCTTCGAGCGTGTAGCGGAAGCGAACGAGCGCACCTGGGCACGTTTTGACACAAGCGCCATCTGGCAGTTTTCTTCTAAAACAAAGGTGTGTAGCCCGCGGAGAAAGATGCGCGCCAGTCTCGGAGGTGATAAGATGTAGAACGCATAGCCACGGGCAGGTGCCACCACCGTGACATCGTAGCAAAGCGTTGGAAACACACTTTTGAGCATCGCGTTGCACTGTCAGCGAAGCGCGAATAAACGCTACTTTCCTTAGAGTTATGTGTGTGTGCCTCTTCTAGTGTAAACGCAGACATACAAAACATTGAAGCGTTGTTGTGGCGCCTGAGATATGTGCAATAATCGCTATGTAACTGACAATCGCACAACTATGAACGCTAAATCCTGAGCAATATTGCTGGGCGCTGCGGATGGGGTTGGCCTTTTGGTGCCGTTTCAAGTATCGTTAGGGCAGACAAACAGACAATTGTAATGACAGAAAAACAGACAGACAGACAGACAGACAGAAAAACAGACAGACAGACAGACAGACAGAAAAACAGACAGACAGACAGACAGGCAGGCAGGCAGACAGGCAGGCAGGCAGGCAGGCAGGCAGGCAGGCAGGCAGGCAGACAGGCGAGCAGGCAAGCAGGCAGACAGACAGACAGACAGACCAAAATTTTTCCGCCGAAGGTCCCCAAGAAAGACTATCGTCTTTAAAAAAACCTGCACGGAAAGCGCAGGCCGGTCAAAGCAACATCGGGAAGAGCGCCGACCCCATTGCGAATTCTCTTATGGCTACGAATACAGGTACGCTTGCAAGGCTCTCCATCAATTGCCCCGCCGCGGCGGTCTACTGGCTAAGGTACTCGGATGCTGACCCGCAGGTCACCGCATTGAATTCCGGCTGCTGCGGCTTCATTTTCGATGGAGGCGAAAATACTGTAGGCCTGTGTGATCAGATTTTGGTGAACGTTAAAGAACCTCAGGTGGAAACTTCCAGAGCCCTCCACTACGGCGTTCCTCATGATCATTTGGTGGTTTAGGGACGTTAAATTTGGCATATAAATCAAACACATCCCTATTAAATAATTGATTTGGGGACTGACGATGAAAAATTATGGCTGAGTCATTTGTAACGAACCACGACCAACCAACGACCAACTTGTAACGCAATTAACATTCTGTGACACTTTGTTGTTATTTTACTCTTCTATGACTTTCTATTGTGTATGTTAAAGCGGTTGCTTTTCGACATTACGCTTCAGCCTAGGGTTTTGCTTTCTGCTTAGTACAGGCAGTAACCGTGGAGCCAAACCGTGAGAGTGAAGTAAGTAGAAGAACAAGGATGGGGTAAATCACATTCGGCAAGCATTCTCGAATCTTGAATAGTAATCTGCCACTGTCCCTAAAGAGAAAGGTATAGAACAGCTGCATCTTGCAAGTACTTGCCTATGGAACTGATACCTGGAGGCTTACAAAGAGGGTGCAGCTTAAATTCAGGATGACGCAGCAAGTTATATAAGGAAACATTATAGGTGTAACCTTTAAAAGCAAGACGAGAGCAGAATAGTTGAAATAACAAATCGGGGTTAAGAATATCACAGTTGAAATCAAGAAAAATAAATTACCATGGACCGGACACGTAACGAGTAAGCAGGATAAACGCTGGTCTTTAGGGATAACTGACTATATTCCCAGAGAAAGCAAACGCACGAAGAAGAGACAGAAAGTTGAGTGGGCTGATGAAATAAAACTTTCGCAGGTACAATGTGGAAACAAAAGCACAAGGCCAGGTCATGTTTGGCAGATTGTGGCAGAGGCCTTTGCCCTGCATTGGATGTAGTCAGACTGATGATTATGATAGAGCTTTAGTGCAGTGGACTTACGAGCGCTGGCATAGCTCAGTGGTAGAATACTGGGCTGGTATGGAGAAAACCCAGGTGGGAACTCTTTTCAATCTTGGGTATTTTTAACACGAACATGTTTTATGACGGTATCCAGCATGGCTCCACTGAGATATTTCTGTCGGGGATATGACGCTGTAAAATATATACTAACAGACTGTGAAAAAAAAGGACAAAGAAAGGTTCAGCCACGCAGCGTGAAACCAGCTACCTCTTGATCTGCAGCGCCCGGCATTCACCACCAAGCCACGGAATGCATATTGGCAGACCTGGTAACGGCAAGCCACTCGTATACATCAGTTACCGTTTGGTGGTCCTCCCAGCTACACAAATTCAGCGCGTTTTCCTCATAAGTAGCGAAGTGGCGTGACGGGCTCACGTTGGACGTGTTCCTCTAAAGGCTGTCGTCTCTCACGTGTCGATCGACGCTGTCTCCACAGAGTGATATCTCCAGCGCGTGCCTCTATCATATTTGTCATTTGAAAGTGCATGAAGGTCCCTTCGCTCGCTGTCACGGCGGTGTTTACGAAAGAAGCACGTTGCTCACACATGAGTTAACAATTGTCAACTGTTCGCGCTTGTCCCGTGTATACTTGGGCGTTCGTTTCGCGTGTCTTTCTTTCTGTTTGAACAGCGCGATTTCAGTGACGTGCTGTGACAGTCCGTGCTCGTCCAGAGTATGGTTATTTCACATTGTTGAAAAAACAGGTCACTGACCAATGTCAAATAAAAACAAAGAGGTTTCGGGATCCGTACGGATCCCTTGTTCACAATGGGATGATGGCTGAGCAACAGGTTCTTATGTAACGTTGAGCGCATGACGCAAAGTCCGGGAGTACACGTGGTTTAGTGTGCCAGATGATCTATTGATTGTGTTACTTGTTGTTTGAATGATTAGTGATTCGAGGTTCAGTCTGGTTGTAAAATTCTTCTACGTGGCCATGATGCGTGCGTTGTCCCAGCTTATCTCGTGGCCCGTCTTCTCGGCATGCTCTGCGAGTGCATTTGTCACTGTGTGGCCCTTGGCGACGTCATTCTTGTGTTGCATCAGACGTCTGCAGTAATTTCCACTCGTGCCAATGTACACCGATTCACAATCGGCGCATGGTATCTTGTAGACAACACCTGGAAAGTGTTGCCGAGGGAGAGGATCCTTCACATTTAGCAACTCAGCCTTAAGCTTGCTTGCTGGAACATGCGCGATCTGTACACCACGTTTTCTGAATAGACGGGCTAGGGCTTCGCTTATATTTCGAATATAAGGAATCGATGCACGCTTTTTCGCAGACGATGTGTTATGCATGGCTGGACTAGTTGACTGCAGTTTATTCATGACGAATTTAGTTGTTTTCCTAATAAAAACCTTGGGGTATCCATTCCTGAGCAGGTCATCTTCAATGGTCCGGAGCTCCTCCTGCAGGCTTCCTTCATCGGAACAAGTGCGAATCGCTCGTTGAGCTAAAGACCGAATCACTGAGCGTTTGTGGGCTACCGGGTGGACTGACTCATAGTCGAGGTATCTACCGGAGTGCGTTGGCTTTCGGTACACAGCGAAGGCGAGGCCTGTGGGAGTACGTTTTACAACTGCATCCAAGAACGGGAGGCAACCGTCTTTTTCTTCTTCCACAGTAAACTTGATAGAGGTCTCGATGCCATTTAGGCAGTCAAGGAAAGCTTGGACGTCTGTCTTCTTTATCACGCAGAAGCAGTCGTCGACGTATCTCAGAAAAACCTTGGGTCTCGGCTGAAATGTTCCCAATGCTTTCTGCTCAATTGCTTCCATTGTGATATTCGCAGTTGTGACCGAAATCGACGCTCCCATTGCGGTACCGAAAACTTGCCTGTAGAATTCACACTTGTACGAGAAGTAAGTGTTGGATAGGCAAAACCGTAACAAGGTGCACAGCTCGGTGACGTCGAACGGTGTGCGATCGGCCAATGTTGTGTCCTTGTGAAGCAATTATCTGGAAGTGTCTACAGCAAGGTCGACGGGAACACTTGTGAAGAGGGAGCAGACATCAAATGAAACCAGTACTTCGTCAACATCCACAGTGATACTTTTCATTTTGCTTATGAAGTCATTGGTGTTCCGGAGGTTAGTTTCAGTCTTGCCTGCAAGGGGAGCCAGGATGCCGTGAAGATACTTTGAGAGGCTGTACAGGGGTGACCTAGTGAAATCTACTATGGGTCTGAGAGGCGTTCCGCTTTTGTGAATCTTCGGGAAACCGTATATCGCTGGAGCAGAACCATTGGTGCACAGCAGCTGGAAGTATAACCTTTTTGCTGATGCAAGAAGCGTCTGAAAAATACTAGAGAGCGTCTTTTGCAGGCCAGTTTGGACTTTGGAGGTAGGATCCTTGTTAATCTTGGCGTACGTTGTACAGTCCCCCACTATCTCCGTCATCTTCGACTCATACGTCGACCGGTCAAGCACAACCGTCACGTTGCCTTTGTCCGCAGGAAGTACGGCAATCTTCTTGTTTTTGTGCAATGCCTTAATCGCTTTTTCCTCGTCTTCCGAGAGGACTTGCTGGCAGCCAGACTTGCGAATCCTCGATAGTATACCTACTGCTCTCGTACGGACTTCGTCTCGTTCACTTTCTCCAAGTAGACCAATAGCGTTTTCGACAGCACACACGACCTTGCGAGTGTCCGGCTGCTTTGCTTGGTTGAAGTTGAGACCACGGCTCAAAACTTTGCATTCCGCAGGAGTTGGCTCGTATGACGATAAGTTCCTGACCTCGAACATGGGTCCTCTGGTTTTCCTGCCTTTTTCTAGCAAAGCACTCAGTTTGCGCTCTTGTGACGTTTCCTGCTTTTGTGTTCGTCGTCGCGATGCTTGGTTCGCAACGAGATGTATTTCAGGGAGTAACTCAGGCATGATGAATTCCAGCTGGCGTGTTGTGAAGAAAATGTCAGTCTCAAGGCGCTTCACAGTCTGCTTGCAGTCTTCTATCCGTGCTTGAAGAAGCTGCCGTTCAGCTTTCGAAATGACTTGATGACCGAATGCCGATTTCACGGGGTGCTTTAACTGCAAAGATTTTGGAATGAGTTGCTTGGACTTACAGGTTACGTTGAAACGCAGGTGCGTCTTGAAGGCTGCCAGTCGTGTAGATGCACTCAAGAACTGACGAATCCTGGTGATAGCCGATTGTCCATACTTGTGGCGGATGCTCACGTAGTCGAGAGTTCGACGGAATGCCGTCTGGTCAGGTAAAGGCATTGTTGAAAAAACAGGTCACTGACCATTGTCAAATAAAAACAAAGACGTTTCGGGATCCGTACGGATCCCTTGTTCACAATGGGATGATGGCTGAGCAACAGGTTCTTATGTAACGTTGAGCGCATGACGCAAAGTCCGGGAGTACACGTGGTTTAGTGTGCCAGATGATCTATTGATTGTGTTACTTGTCGTTTGAATGATTAGTGATTCGAGGTTCAGTCTGGTTGTAAAATTCTTCTCCGTGGCCATGATGCGTGCGTTGTCCCAGCTTATCTCGTGGCCCGTCTTCTCGGCATGCTCTGCGAGTGCATTTGTCACTGTGTGGCCCTTGGCGACGTCATTCTTGTGTTGCATCAGACGTCTGCAGTAATTTCCACTCGTGCCAATGTACACCAATTCACAATCGGCGCATGGTATCTTGTAGACAACACCAGGAAAGTGTTGCCGAGGGAGAGGATCCTTCACATTTAGCAACTCAGCCTTAAGCTTGCTTGCTGGAACATGCGCGATCTGTACACCACGTTTTCTGAATAGACGGGCTAGGGCTTCGCTTATATTTCGAATATAAGGAATCGATGCACGCTTTTTCGCAGACGATGTGTTATGCATGGTTGGACTAGTTGACTGC